>JAWPHD010009386.1:0-104437 GCA_037043455.1 Cyrtodaria siliqua | reverse complement strand
GTCTCATGGTCTTAGGCGTAATGGTAACATCAAACGTAAATCACGTGTAATTATTTCTGTCGCTGATTTACATACTATTTTTAAACAGTCTGGAAAGCACTCTATGCTTTCACGGCTTACCTCTTTGTCCATTTCTTCACTAAAGTTGATCGACGAGGAAGCAGACAAAATTTTCATTCGTACTGATCCCTTGTATAACACTGCTTCCATAGTTCAAAGCTACACACAACATGTTCTCCGACCCCATATTGACAAGGAGTCTGATCACGGCAGGCATTTTCTAAAACTACTATATATTAATAAAGGTATTGATTTCATTGACATGCCTAGTATTTTTCGGGATAGTTGATTCTATCCCAAAATATTTCAAAATTCCGAAAGTCCTGTAATTTGTTATAAATATAAAAAGCCTATCAGAAATATTATTTTTAACTACAATAAAATAGTTTCTGACCTTGATATAGCACATAATACTCCTAAGGAATGTGAATGCAACACATCAAAATTTTGCTATGCTCCAGCAGGTCATGTCATCACTGGTAATTTTGATATTGTTGATAAACATATTCGGCATTTGTTTTCGAAAGGTTCTAAATATATATTACCTTCAACTATTAATTTTAATGCCTGTCGTGCTCAGATCGCCCACTCCATTGACGATTTTAGTATAAAATGGTGTCGTAGAGAACATGCGGACCCAAACTCGCTTTCTACTTGGAAAAAGTCAATTCTTAAAATTATAGATACACGTATTAACTTTTATAACGCTAACCCCTCTTTACTTCCTCCGAGACCTAGGTTTTCCTTTCGTAATTTAAAATCGGGAATTCAGGAGTTTCATAATAAATTTGTTTTAGTTCCTGCAGATAAAGCAGCTAATAATGTAATTATTGTTTGACGCCTACATTACGTCAATGTTTTATCTCTGGAACTCGGCAGCACCAATTCGTATACTCCAGTTAATTCTACTGAGGATGATGTTGTTTCCGCACATATCACACGGTGCACTACTTTCAAGGCTGGTGTAAACGATAAGCAAAATAAACTGCCTACCATGTACTGGATTCCTAAATTACATAAAAATCCATATAAGACTCGCTTTATTTCTAATTCTAGTGCCTGCACCACAACAAACATCTCCAAACGTTTAACTTCTTGTCTTACTGCCGTTAAAGAACACGTTAAAATATTGTGATAACACTTATGAAAACTCTGGGATAAATTTATTTTGGTCTGTAAAAATTCAGGAGACGTTCTGATTAAAACTTTCAATAAAGGTCAAGTTTCATCAATAAGCACTTATGACTTCTCTACACTATATACAACCTTACCACATCACCTTATTAAAGACAAGCTAATTTCTCTTATTCAAAAAACATTCGCTAGAGAAAATACTACATTTTTGGCATGTAATGATATTAAAGCGTTTTTTACTAACGGCAGTTTAGACAATTATACTGTGTGGACTTGCTATGAAGTTTGTGAAGCACTCATCTTCTTATTAGATAACATTTTCGTCAGGTATGGAATCACCGTTTATAGACAAAGTGTTGGTATCCCTACGGGTACGAACTGTGCACCACTTGTCGCAGATTTGTTTTTATTTTGCTATGAAAGAGATTTCATGTTGAGTCTTTCACCAGATACCCAGGCAGATGTTATTGCAGTTTAATGACACCTCTCGGTATCTGGATGACATACTGAACATTGACAACCCTTTCTTTCCAACTATGGTTGATAATATTTATCCTAAAGAACTTCAGCTTAATAAAGAAAATATATCTGATAATAACTCTTCTTTTCTTGACTTAGATCTCTCGATTGAAAATGGTAAAATAATTAGCAAAATCTATGACAAGAGAGATGATTTTAATTTTGACATTGTTAATTATCCCCACTTGGATGGGGATGATTTTAATTTTGACATTGTTAATTATCCCCACTTGGATGGGGATGTTCCCCGAGCAACTTCTTATGGGGTGTATCTGTCTCAACTTATTCGTTTATCTAGAGCTTGTACTCGAGTTGAGGACTTTAATATTCGTAATCTTTGTATAACTAAAAAGTTACTCAATCAGGGTTACCGTTACCATAAACTTCGTAAAACCTTTGCAAAATTTTATTATCGTAACCTTGATCTTCTTTCCAAATATAAAAGTAATTTAAGGACTCTTCCGCGACAAGGACTTTCACAACCTGACTTCTACGGTGATGTGATTTATAAACTTCGTTAGATTCTTGGTCATGATCACTTTCATACTATCTTTGTTAAAATTGTTAAAAAGTTTATCACAAGAGGTTATGACCCTATCATTTTGCAACGTACTGCATGCTTGGTGGTGGACTCTTTTACAGTTCGCCACTATGCTTTCCTCTTTAATTGTACGATGACCGGACAGGCTGTGGACCCTATGATGACGCCTACCTAAAGCCCATTGGGTCGGTGGCGTTTGATATTTGTCCATGATCTTTCTTGTCGTGCCCTTAATGGTTTATTCTCTGACTGCTCTGGCTTCTGCCAAGTCACTGAGTACCTTCATTGTGGCTTTCTAGGCTATTGTTTTTTTTGTATTATATTTACACGAGCATATTTGTGTTTTACTTATATTGCCTATTGATGCTGCCTTGTTGGTTAGAGATTAGATCATGGCGGGGATTTCTTTATTTACACTGTCCTGTTTTAATGGGTTGACAGTAGGGTAAGTGTGAGGTTTGGTGCACCCTAGAACCGGTTTAAACCCCCAGTGGCCTACTTTGCCACTGACCGTTCCAAGGCGGTAGCCCTATTGTCAACCCTTTTGTGTTTGTGATGTCGTTTACTTTTGTTATAACTTTTGCCTTCTTGTTTGTCTGTTTCTATGTTTGTTTCTGTGTTTTGTGGTTGACTGTCCTACTTGAATGCTACTTTCCCTGTCCGATCTTTATATATTTATTTTTATGGACGCATGGTATAGAGTCACTGCCTGACTTCCATTCATTAGGTAACCAAATACACCCAAGGATCAAGCTGGAGCTCAGATTTTCTACTGATCGCCTTGAGTTCCTAGACGTTCACACCAGCATCGTTAATGGGGTAATCAGTACTGATCTCTTCACCAAGCCTACAGACAAGCAATTATACCTCCACAAAGAATCATCACACCCTGAGTCTACGATGAAGGCCATACCATATGCCTTCGAGTCCGGGTAAAGCGTATATGCTCCGATGAAGGACGGTACCAAACACACAGGAGTGAAATCTAAGCGCAGCTACGAAGACGGGGATATGATGGAAGCTTCGTGAAGGGAGAACTAAAGAAGGTCGATAACAAACAGCGGGAAGATCTTCTTCAGTATAACAGCGATACGCAAGCATCTCAGCGGGTGCCACTAATATTGACTTTCTCCCGAGGTCTACCTAACGTGGGCGGAATTCTGAGAAAACACATGACACATCGGACAGAATGACAGCTGTTTTCCCTCAGCCAACGATAATTGCTTTTAAGAGGGACTGTAATATTCACGACATACTTGTCCATAAAAAACACAATAAGCTGTTTTTTAGTAAAAACAACACAAGCGCACCATGTCGAGCGAAACGCTGCGCCCTGTGCCCGCACACGGTGGAAGCAGATAAGTTCCAGAGCAACGACGGAAAGGTATACAACGTCCGTAACTATATAGACTGTAAGTCTACCAACGTTGTATATGCAGTATTTTGCAAGACCTGCAATAACTACATTTATGTTGGAGAGACGGGAGATACACTATATCAACGCCACCTACTAAATTTATGCAGAATCAAACACGACGACCCGGTAGCTGTCCATTTTTATAGTGAAGGCCATAGCGTTAATGACTTTATGGTGATGGGCCTCGAAAAACTGCATGGGGAAGATACGTACCGAAAAACAATCGAGGGCTTATGGAAGAATAAGCTCAGAACTTATAAGCCGTACGGCATCAATACTAAAGAATAGCGCGCCAAACGACGTCGCTTAATAACGTTACGTCAGTTCCGTTTTACTGTGTATATACATTGTTAATAAATACGCCACTGAGGAAGGCCGCAGAGGTTTTACTTATATATAATAATATTATATATATACCTAGTATTTTATACCCAGAACAGCCTTGATTGTTATATTGTTGTGGTAAATTGGAAAAGAATGCTAGGTTTCACCAGAAAAAAAATAGGTAGGGTCGGGTTACCCTAAACACACATTACTTTTTGCAAGGTCTAAGTTGAACGCTCATATAAAATAATTAGAAATGAAAAGCACCAGTTCACCCACACCAACCCACTCACCCACCCACCCTAACAACATGGTTGAAAGGTTTCATTACACTCGTCTTAACATATTTATCAATTTAATATTTAATAAAATTGTCTCACTGACAAACGTGAGATTATATTGAGAGAGAGAGAGAGAGAGAGAGAGAGAGAGAGAGAGAGAGAGAAAGGGAGAGAGGGGTGGTGAGAGAGAAAGAGAGAGTGGAGAGAATGGTGTCTACAAAACGAATGTACATTACGATTGATTCAATCGATGTTAAGATGCGATGGTCGATGGTAAGATGCGATGGCAATATGCGATGGTCGATGGTAAGATGCAATGGTCGATGGTCCATCGCATCTTAACTCTTATCATCAACCATCGTATCTTACCATCACATCTTACTATCGACAATCGCATCTTACCATCGACCATCAGATCTTACCATCGCATCTTACCATCGACTAAGGTCGATGGTCGATGGTAAGATGGCCCTAACAGGACACCGTAAATTTGGAATGTTTTTTTTGTTTGAGATTTGTTTGAGATTAATAATAGTTTGTGAACACATTTTAGCGTTTTCAACAATGACAGAATGGACAATTATCTTCAATGCCAAACATAAAATGTCTGCAAAGCATTACGTTTATATAATGAAATCAGTTGTTTTTAAATATATCGGAGGTAATTCTGACTTCGCTCAGAAAATAATAAAATGATATTTGCTTTCGAAAATCACATCTTTACCTAGACTTTCTAATATCTTCAAACAAATGTGTGGATGTTCATATGCTAAGTCTTATGTCCCTAAAATGTCGTGCTAACCTGTTTTCGTTCAGTGTATATGAGTATTCAGTGTTGTAGGTTAAAGTAGCAAGAATAACGTTTATTATAGCTTCGTCATATGACTTTATGGGTTTAGACCATCCAAATAAAACTTTCAATATTGAAAAGGTACATAACTTACATATTATGCAAACTGTCATATAGGTCTCACTATGGACTTAGCTCCCTTGCATGTGACTGTAGGATGATTCTTACACCATAAAAAGTAGGGGTGTGTTCTTCGGTTTGAGATATTTTAATAATTGTGAGATTGGATGAACATCGATTAGACGACACTGACAGCAAAATGTGACACATTTGTGGGTGCTCAAAATGCGTATGAATTTAGGTGCAAACTGTTTAGTGAAAGCTGAAAAGAGTACATTGACTGCCACCACTCACATTAAAAAACAACCAAAGTGGGCTATGTACCAGATTTTGTGGATTTTTATGAGCAGCAGTAACTGTATTTTCCCAAAAAATACTTTTAGACTGTAAATGCTTGATTCAGAATGGAAAATTGGACTTTACTGCCTATGGCCAACACAGTAAAATCGAAGTGTGTTGTGAGACCTATAAGTCTCTTGAGCACAATGTAATACAATTATATATAGTATAAGGAATGTAAATACATCAATGGCGTTATGACAATCTTAATTCAGTCCCATTTTATTTCTAGAAACGCAGTGTTCAACTTATTCATTTTTCTAGAGCTTGTACTCGAGTTGAGGACTTTAATATTCATAATCTTTGTATAATTAAAAAGCTACTCCTTCAAGGTTGCCGTTACCATAAACTTCGTAAAACCTTTGCAAAATTTTATTGTCGTAACTCTGATCTTCTTTCCCAATATAAAAGTAATTTAAGTATTAGTTGGAGGCTATGAAGTGAAATTTTAACAATTAAGAAACCCTAAGGGAAGGAGCGCAGCGACTGACGGGGGTTTCTTAATTGTTAAAATTTCACTTCTTAACCTCTAACTGACTTAGTGTTTGCCCTACCTTTCTCCCGCGCTTCTACGAAACCACGCCTCTTAACACGTTCGCGCTTCTACTAAATCCGCCTCAAACACTAAGAACTTTTATGCGACAAGGACTATCACAACTGACATGATTTACAAACTTCGTAAGATCCATGGTCATGATCACTTTCATACTTTCTTTGTTAAACTTGTTAAAAGGTTTATCAAAAGAGGTTATGACCCTGTGATTTTGCAACGCACTGCATGCTTGGTGGTGGACCCATTTACAGTTCGCCACTATGCTTTCCTCTTTGATTGTGCGATGACCGGACAGGCTGTGGACCCAATGATGACGTCTACCTAAAGCCCAAAAGGACGGTGACGTTTGATGTGTGTCTGCAGTCTTGTCTTGTCATGCGCGCAATTGTTTGTTCTCTTTTTTTGCTCTGGCTTCTTCCAAGTGTTTGAGTACCGTCTTTGTGACTTTCTAGGCTTGTTTGTATATTTATATATATACGAGTATATTTATTGCCTATCAATGCTGCCTTGTTGGTTAGAGAATATTTCATGGCGGAGATTTCTTCATTTACACTGTACCGTTTTATTGGATTGACAGTAGGATTGTAAGGTTTGATGCACCCTAGAACCGGGTTTAAATCCCCCAGCGGACCTTTTTGTCACTGACCGTTCCAAGGTCTATTGTCAACCATTTTGTGTTTGTGATGTCTTATTTGGCCTTTTATTCATCTTTAAATTTGCTATTTGTTTCTGTGTGTGTTTGTGGTTGACTGTCGTCCTTGAATGTTGCTTTTCCTGTTCGATTTTTAAATCTATATTATATAATTTGACGATTAAATATAAACATAAACCTCTAACTTCATAGTTGAAGGTGTACCAGCTTGTTTTTCTTTTTGCATCAAAAATGTGTCATAGGCGTTTCAACAATACGCAATGTGCCTTGGTTAAACATGATACATGGTGTGGTAATTAGGGGATACATGCTTATTAGGATACATAACCGTACAGAATTTAATTACATTGCCTGCATGTTGTCAAACACAGTGGTCACGAAGATTAATTATGATTGTACAGTAACATTTCATTTATACCCATATTATGATATTATGACGTTCATGTAGTGCAATATGGCGGTGGTCTATAAACTTCGAAAGTTAAAGG
This sequence comes from Cyrtodaria siliqua, assembly GCA_037043455.1. Taxonomy (NCBI): domain Eukaryota; kingdom Metazoa; phylum Mollusca; class Bivalvia; order Adapedonta; family Hiatellidae; genus Cyrtodaria; species Cyrtodaria siliqua. The sequence continues at coordinate 97,219 of JAWPHD010009386.1, read as the reverse complement.
GATCTGTCGGGTTTCCTGACCACTTTTCAAATTAATCAAGAAGTTCGTCAGAAAAGGATACTACCCTTTAGTATTACAACGCACTGCATGTTTAGTGATTAACCCCTCTACAGTCAGTCACTACGTTTTACGTTTCCCTTGTGCGATGACTGGATAACCTCTTGGGACTCTATGATTGCACCTACTGAAACCCCGACCAAGGGAGGTAGGTGCATGAGCTTTCGTCCCTCGGGTTTTCTGGTCGTAACCTAGATTTGTTTTCTCTTTGGCTGCAACTGCTGTGGTTGTTCAGTACAATTCTGGATACAAACTGAGATATTTTTTATTTTGTTTTTTATATAACTTTACAACATCTTAGTGTGTCTTTTGTTAGTTTCTCTGGATGTGGACATTATTGTTAGAGAATTGCTTTTAATGGGATGTAGTTTTGTTCAGACTGTCTTGTCTATTTGGGCGCTGAAGATAGGATAATAGGAAATATTGTTTTCACATAAAATAGATTCAAGCTAACCTGTAGGCCTTATTGTCTACTGACCGTTCCAAGCCCTTCTGTTGTATTTTGTCTTTTTCCTTGAATAACTAATTAAATATTGCTCCTTGTTTGTAGTACAGTGCGGACCTACGATGCCATTGCGTTTGGACGCTGTGGTTTCTAAGGAACCAATATCTCATTTCTTCCGTGCTACGAATCAGTAGTGTTATTTTTACAGGTCATTTGGGAGCAACGAACCCAATATTGGTGGCTTTGAAGTAGAATACCGATGAAACCGGTGCTAGGGAGCGTGAGATATGTTGCTTCCGACATTACCTCTCACGAAAACAAGTAATTGCTACTTTATTCTCTTCGTTTGGTTTTCTTCTTCCAAAAGATCTCCCTTATCAGTATTTATTGATATTAGTATACCAAACATCGTCTTAAACTACAAAATGGATTCGTTTAAAGTGACGCTTGAACACAAAGGATAGCCCTGGCCTTTACGGTACTGTCCTAAATGTTTTAAGCGACTTACAGTATTTTAAGCGACAAACAGCCTTGTTAATATTCATATTAGTGTACCACGAAAAATCAAATTATCACTGTTACATGGTAGACAAAATTGCGTCTACGGACAAGACAAAAGGATATCGACCTACGAAGGTTTTATTCGAAGAAGTTTTCTGTCTTGGGACACAAATACAAAAAGGTGAAACCCTCAGTGGACTATTTATCACTGACCGTTTAATGCGGTGCCACAATTGTCAACTGGTACTTTGCTTGTGCTTATTCTTCTAATTGTTGTTTTAATTGCGTGCCCTCGATGGTTTATTCTCCTGTTGCCCGGCTTCTGCCAAGTCATTGAGTACCTTCTTTGTAGCTTTCTAGGCTATTGTTTTTTTTCGTATTTATAGACGCACGAGCATATTTGTGTTTTACTTCTATTGCCTATTAATGCTGCCTTATTGGTTTGAGAATAGTTCATGGCGGGGATTTCTTTATTTACACTGTCCCGTTTTATTGGGATGACAGTAAGGTAAGTGTGAGGTTTGGTGCACCCTAGAACCTGGTTTAAACCCCGGGCGGCCTTTTTCACCACTGACCGTTTCAAGGCGGTAGCCCTATTGTCAACTATGTTTGAGTTTGTGACGTCATGTGCCTTTTTTCCTTATAAACATTGCCATTCATGTTTGTCTTTTTGCGTGTTTTTGGGGTTTACTGTGTTCTGTGAAAGCTGCATTGCCTGCCTTTTATACTTATTTTGGTTGTCTCGCCATGCGAATGCTACCTTTCTTGTTCGCCTTTTATACCTAATGTTAGTGTTATTTTGTCACTAAAGCAGTATTTGTAAGCACGCAGTTTATCGAATAACCTTGCAACATTTTAATTTTAAACATTTTGACCGAGGAATTTTAATTCACCGCTATTTGAAAAATAATTGATAATTGTAACAGTTTTAATAAAATCAATTTATCAAACTAGCGATGTCGCTAAAAGTTCAAAAAGTTAATTACGCTACAATAATCGTTTTTTTATTTTAAAAAGGCCTAACAAGATAATTAACAGTTGCGTTGTAGGCTATTTAAAATAACTGTAAACAATTATACCATGCTTATTAAAGAAATAGTGAATGTACACGTGGACTGGCATACGTCAATTATATCCGTTATATACGATCTACCGCTTAGAACCAGGGTTTTAGAATATTTTTTTTATTTTTTACATAAGTCCCACCTACATTGTTGACATTATATCAATTTAGGATAATTATTACGCTTTATATATAAACACACCACACGGTTTTAAGATAATGCAGTTCAGAATAAATTGTCGGTTTTACGGAAACTTGCAATTGTAATCAATAAACTGCATGCACAGCCAGATGTAATACTCTGTCTAAGATACTTGGAAGACATTCCCACTCATCATAGGCTTAAGTTTAGTATCACTCATGTTATAATAAATACACAGCTAGACATCGAAATGGACTCCCACCCAGCATCACTTACTTCCCGCCACAATTGGACGTTGGACTGCAATTTCAGGATCATTTTCCGCTCGCCGTCATAATTAGACACCGGTAAGCACTCCTACACCAGTCACTGTGGCCGAGTTTGAAACCTACTAAACTCGTGTTACTTCCAAGTTAGTTCAGCATTTGAACGTTGTTACAGTTGACATCTCCGACTGACTGTACAACTAGTGTTGAGGAAGGCACGAACGATAACTCTACGTCACGTGACGGGACAACGTCACGTCTGATTAATCCCTCTCGCAGGTAAGCGCATGTAATGCAAGACTTCAACTGTAATTGTGTCATATATTCTCGTGTTTAATAATTTAAAAGCATTTATTGTTTGCATAAACCATAATTTCTACAAAAGCCGATGAACAATTTTAGAACGATAATCAAGCAGAAAATGCAGCTTTCACAGAACACAGTAAACCCCAAAACATGCAAAAAGACAAACATAAATGGCAATGTTAATAAGGAATAAAGGCATATGACGTCAAAAACACAACAAGGGTTGACAATAGGGCTACCGCCTTGGAACGGTCAGTGGCGTAAAAGGCCGCTGGGATGGGTGGGTGTGGGGAGGGGGTTTAAAAGGTTCTATGGTGTACCAAACCTCAAACTTACCCTACTGTCATCCCAATAAAACGGGAGTGTAAATAAAGAAATCCCCGCAATTAACTATTTTCTAACCAACAAGGCAGCGTTTATAGGCAATATAAGTAAAACACAAAGATGCTCGTGTATATATAAATACAAATAGCATAGAAAGCCACAAAGAAGGTACTCATTGACTTGGCAGAAGCCAGAGCAACAAGAGAATAAACCATTGAGGGCACGGCAAGACAAGATTGCAGACAACGTCACCGTCCTTTTGGGCTTCAGGTAGACGTCATCATAGTGTCCACAGCCTGTCCGGGCACAATTAAAAAGGAAAGCATAGTGGCGAATATTAAATGGGTCCACCACCAAGCATGCAGTGCGTTTCAAAATGATAGGGGCATAACCTCTTTCAATACACAGTTTAACAAGTTTAACAAAGATAGTATGAAAGTGATCACGACCAAGGATCTTACGAAGTTTGTAAACCACGTCACCATAGAAGTCAGGTTGTGATATTCTTGGTCACAGAAGAGTTCTTTAAATTACTTTTATATTTGGAAAGAAGATCAGGGTTACGATAATAACATTTTGCAAAGGCTTTACGAAGTTTATTGTAACGGTAGCTCTGATTGGAGAGCTTTTTATTTACACAAAGATTACGAATATTAAACTCCTCAACTCACGCTCTAGAAAAACGAATAAGTTGAGACACAGAGACCCCATAATAATTTGCTCGCGGAACATCCCCATCTAAATGCGTATAATTAACAATATCAAAATTAAAATCATCTCTCTTGTCATAGATTTTGCTAATTATTTCACCATTTTCAATAGAGAGACGCAAATCAATAAAAGAAACGTTAGTATCAGAAACATTAGCTTTGATAAGTTGAAGTTCTTTAGGATATATAATATTAACCATATTAGAAAAGAAAGGGATGTCAATGTTCAATATGTCATCCAGATACCGAGAGGTGTCATTAAAGGCTTCAGTAACATCTGCCTGGGTATCTGGTGAAAGACTCAACATGAAATCTCTTTCTTAGCAATATAAAAACAAATCTGCGACAAGGGGTGCATAGTTCGTACCCATAGGGATACCAACAATTTGTCTATAAACGGTAGTTCCATACCTGACGACAAAATTATCTAATAGAAAAAGAAGTGATTCACAAACTTCATGGCAAGTCCACATAATGTAATTGTCCAAACTGCTGTTAGTTAAAGAAAACGCTTTAATATTGTTACAGGCCAAACATGTAGTATTTTCTCTAGTAAAAGTTTTTTGAATGAGAGCACTAAGCTTGTCTTTGATAAGGTTGCATGGTAAAGTTGTATATAATGTAGAAAAAACATAAGTACTTATAGATAAAGCTTGACGTTTATTGTAAATGTTATCAAGAATGTCGCCTGAAATTTTAATAGAACAAAATTAATTAATCCCAACATTTTCATAAGCTTTAGCGCACTATTGTTTAACGTGGTCTTTAACGGCAGTTAGAGAAGTTGTTAACAGTTTGGAGATATTTGTAGTGGTGCAAGAACTAAAACTGGAAATAAAACGGGCTTTATAAGTTTTTATGTCCATTACATCGTTGGACGTCTGTTTTGCTTTTCGTCTATTCCAGCCTTGAAAATCTTTCATTGAGTGATACGCGTCGAAACAACATTATATTCAGTAGATTGCATTGGAGTATACGAATTAGTACTCCCGAGTTCCTGAGATAAAACATTGACGTAATAGAGGCGTCAAACAATAATTATATTATTAGCGGCTTTATAAGCAGGAACTAAAACAAACTTATGATGAAATTCCTGGATTCCCGTTTTCCTTTCTAATGATTATTGTGGATGACCCAAATAGACAAAATATGCATATGTTTTAGAGTTGCACTCAGGAGGTCAATAGCTCTTGCTTGGTTTAACATATAAAGGGTGTTGTTAGGTTTACCACCACTAATTACATGTAAGCCTCCGAGGTGTAGTCGAATGTAGTTCCTATAATAAAAAGTAATTCCTCCTTTTTGATGAAAACGGGCATTATGAGTAGGAAAGAACTGCCTATTTCTATTCCGAGTTTGTGGTTGTATGTCTAAGAAGCGTATTAAGTAATAGATAGAGTCTGGTCTCAGCGAGTTGGCTTATTTAAACACCGAGATGGGCGGAGCCCATCGAGGTGTTTAAATAACCAACGAGCTGAGACAGACTCTATCTTTTTTGTAGCATGGTGTACTTAGTAACACTGTAACGTCATAGTGACCGTACTCTAAATTCCAATATCCGGTAGTTGTAGTACGGCTTAGCCACGCCCCTTTAGTTACCCTAAATTAAACGATTTAATGCTCTGCATTCATCAAAGGAAATGTCACCGACCATGCTACAATAAGTTTTACTGGATCACTGATGAACATTTTCGAAATTTCGACTCTATGCTTACACTTTGTGATCAATGAAAACAGTCAATTATTGAAAATAGCTGTACTCTTGACCTATTTAGTAAATAAATCTTTCTTACATGTCTTGTGACCCCACCTTTTCTGGTGTTTTTTTCAAGTAGAAAATCATTACTATGTGACACTTTAAAAATAATTAGTGGCATAATAACTATAAGGACTGGTCGACCCGACGTCGTATACTCTAACTGGACGGTATCATATGTCTACTGCCTTATATTCGGCTCAATGCTACATGTAGACACTATCGTAATTGACGGAAATATTTTTAAACATCTGTGTGTGTGCGTGCGTGTGTGCGTGTGTGAATATCTGTGTGTGTAATTGCATATATCACTTAAGAGCAGCCTCGTTAGCTTAAGAGTTACATACCTCTGCCCCTCGTCGGTTCACTGCTTAACGGATGTATGTCTAATGGAACACTTAATCCTTCATCTCATCTCCCTCTGAGGTTGCTGCCCCCATATACTACAATATGATGTGTTAAAACATCATAAAACCCCATTTCATTTCAATATTGAATACACAAACTATACCCAGATCACTTCACTCGAATTACCGAAAAGGACCAAAATGGTGATGATTTACCGAAATGGACCGATATTATCATTTTTGAAAGTTAAAGCCGTTGAGGTTCAATGGAAAAAACGGTGGGCATTTGAATCTGAATATCACGTCTTTGAACTTCACCTCACTTAGTTTCTTGGAAAATACACTCCTCGTTAGCCTCCTTGATCGAATTGTGATCGAGCGTTTCGGGGAGTTTAGATATGCTTAATGATTATAATCAATAGTGTTTATAACATCTTTCATCACAATTTAAGTTGCATGAAGAAGAACTTTTATTAGCCTCGTCATAGGTCTTTTAAGGTTGAGAGCATCCCAAATAAACCTTACAACTTACATGCATATTATGCAATAAATCACATATGACTCTTGAGCACAATGTTAATCGCTATAACTAACACGTTTAAGACATCAATGGCGTCATAACAATGTTAATATAAATATTACTTAGATTAATCTTTATAAAATACAAACATGTCAAAAATGAAATGCGCTATTCCTTAGTAACAAGTGTTTTAAGGTTATGCACATTTTAAGTATTACAATACTGTTGTATAACAGCTTCTCTCTAAATTATGACATACATGATACAGTATAACTCTGCGTTGAAAGGAGCGTGTTAAGATAAAAGCACAAACATATTTGTTATTGGGAGTTTTCACAGATAATAGTTTTCTTTTTCTTTTTTCAAATCCTTTAAATACGAGTACATATGTGGTTAAGTTTCTTAATTGTTGCTTATTTTCCGACTGATATAATTCTATAATTTTGAACATGTTGCTGTTTTTCGAAAAGTACTTTTTAAACAGTATATATCTCAGAACCACACGCCTATCATCTCGTGAAGGATTTCCCTATTATCGATCACAGCAATTAAATAATCTCTGTATTATATATAATCGCTGAGTGTGATAATGTATTCGTCCTAATTCACCATATATAACATTATTTTGCGTAGACGTTTTCACTCGTAACAATGATTTGCAAAATTGTAAATGAATTCTTTCATTTGATTTGCCTAGATAAATCCCCATACTTCGCTACCGTAATTAAGAATATGTGATACCACTTTATCAAATAATTCTAAAGTATGCCTTGGTGTAATATTAACAAAATTATAAAGATATTTGCTTAATTTAAAAATGGCCCCTTGAGACTGTCCAGAGGGTTTTTTCTGTGCTTCACAAAATGAGCCACCTGTAGTAAATGCTATACCTAGATAAGAAAAATTATAACCAATATATATTCTAATAGTATTCAAAGTAAACGAAATAGTTCGTGGCGGTATACCCCATCTTCAAAACACCATAACCTTTGTTTTTTCGTTATTTACTTTTAAATTCCACCTGTTGCAATAATTACTAAGTGTATTTAATCTTTATTGCAAGTCTTCCGGTGTTGTAGAAAATATAACAATGTCATCCGCGTACGGAAGTAACATTAATTTAAGCATCCCATTAACTATCCTTTGCTTCCTTTTTAAATTAGTTCATCTTCTAAATCGTTTAGTTACGTTGAAACTATTCCCCTTGACGAATCCCTAAATTACATTCGAAGCTTTCGCTGAATACGTTTTTGCACTTGATATATTGATCTAATACATTTAAGATTTTGCTACAAACTCCATTTTTTATTAATTTATACCATATATTTTCCCTGACTACATAGCCAAAGGCTTTAGAAAAATCTATCACTGCACAATATAATTTCTCACCTCGGTTTATAATATGAGTATAATACAATGAAAAACGAAAATGTTGTCAGCAGTACCCATATTCGGTCCAAAACCTGCTTTCGATTCTATATAATTGTAATAGTCCTGTGCCCAAACGGCAAGTCGATTATTTAAAATTCTAGTTAACAATTTACCTAACGTTCTCAATAAAGTAATTCTCCTAAAATTACTAAACATCATTTAACTTTCCGTTTTTGTGAAGCGGTATTATATATCCCTTACTCCACGCTTCGGGAAGAAAACTTTGACAAAGGGTGTGAACTGGTTTACTCCATGGATGAAGAATTCATTTAATACCCTTGCAGGGCCTCCACAACGGTTTTGACCTAATTCAGAGATTGCATGTGCATGTGTAGACTATTTCTTACCAGGAACGGTTAGGACAAACTAACTGCTTGAGAGTTTACTAGCACCCCGTTAAAAACGTATAGGCACAACGTCACCCTTTGCTATTCCTTCAATTCTCAAATCATAAAACCAATAAGATAAAATAAATGTATATCCCGGTGAATAGAAACGATCACCTTGTTCATTGATGAAATAAAACACATGAAGTTCTAAATTTAAAACTGACCAATATACCAAATTTAATAACAACGTTGTTTTGTTTAACAATCGAACAGTTAAATTTTAATCCCAGAACATATCGTCCACGCAACTGATTATAGCCGCTAAAACAATATCCCCTCTCTGTGAAACTTTACAAAAATGTCATATGAAATGAAGTTTTATAGTCCCAGACATGATATGGAGTTTAATTACCAGTGAATTTGAAATATGAGAAATGCTTCCCGAGGGAGAAAAAATGCTTCGATATAAAAAAAGGTTTTTATATCGAAGCCTCCTTTTTTTTTTTCTTTTTTTTTTATATCGAAGCACTTTCTCTCCGGAGGGAAATATTTCCCTATTTCAAAAACCCATGTTATCGAACTATGTATTGCTAGTAACCGGCTGGAAAGCATTCATTGCTTTAAAGTCTCAACTCTTTATCCATTTATTCACTTAAGTTGATCGACGAAGAAGCAGACGAACCTTTCATTTGTACAGATTATTTATATCGCACTGCGTCCACAATTCAAAGCTATATATACGCAACAACGACCATATATTGACATGGAAATATATACTAAAAATGGGATCCCTTGGAAGCAACAAACACAAACAAGAGATAAAAGAAGCAGACGTGGTTTTATTGACTCTGTTCATGAGAGGTAATGTAAAGTACAACACCTCTCACGCCTCCTAGCACGGGCTTAAGCGATATTCTACTTTAAAGCCACAAATATTGGGCTTGATGATCCCAAAGGACCAGTAAGACATTTTCTAAAATATCTATAGCTTAATAAGAGTATTGATTTTATTGACATACCAAGTTTTTTTCGAGACGATCTTTAAAAAACAAACATTTGCAAAGTGGTATTAGCGTATATCTGATCTACTGTTAAAATATAAAAGTGATTTAAGAACTCTTCTGCGACAAGGGCTATCACAATCTGACTTCTATGGTTACAAACTTCGTAAGATCCTTGGTCATAATCACTTTCATAAAATCTTAAAGTTTATCCAAAGAAGTTTGACCCTATCATTTTGCAACGCACTGAATGTTTAGTGCTTGACCCATTTACAGTTATGGTTTCCTTTTTGATTGTGTGATGACCGGACAAAAGCAACTTAAATCCTGAAACGGATACGTTTGATATGTGTCTTCAATTTTGTATTGTCTCAGGTTTTCTTGTTACTCTGCCTTCTTACTTTTTATATTCATTTATATAGATCATCTTTGTGTTATATTGGCTATAATGTTGCTTTGCTTATTAGGGAATATAGCCTGCGAGAATTTCTTTATATACACTTTCCCGTTTTTCGGGATGACAATAGAGTAAAAGTGAGGTTTGGTGCACCCTAGAACCTGGTTTAACCCCTACCACCCACGATGGCCATTTTGCCCCACTGACCACGGTAGCTCTGTTGTCAAGCCGTTTGTGTCTGTGATGTCATTTGCTTTTCACTAAAGTTGTAATTGCTGTTTGTTTTAATGCGTGTTTTTGGCTGACTGTTTTTTGTCAAAGCTTCATTTCCTGTTCGATTTTTATACCTACTTTTGTTGAAAACCTGCAAACTAATACAATGATATTGCCATTTGTTTTCATTATAAGTTGTAGTCCGTACATAATTTTGTGACATGTTCTTTTTCTATCCGAACCAGATAACTTTTCTTTTCTGCGTTTATGTACATTAAGACCTGAGATCTGTGTAACAGTATAACGGTATACTATCAATATTGTGAGTTAAAGTGATTATTTTGAGCCATCTGGAGTCAACACCATATCATCAGCGTATTGAGACTCATTATTCTCTACGTGAATACTTTTAATTTAAGGTTTGTTTCTTTTGCATCACAGATAATAATGTTGCACACATAATGAACAGGACAACGAATCGCCTTGATAACAGCCTCTTTTTAATAGAACCAGTCTGACATATGTCCATCGACAATAACGTGCACTATATTTACCACAAATGTAATGTAATTGTATAATTTAGAGTATTTGAAATTCTTGGCATGACATATGTGGGTATCCTTTTTCACTTAAAATTTGTGATTCAAGGTGGTGAGTATCAGAGTTATTTCCAATTTAGTTTAAACAGCATATTTCTGATAAACAATATAATACTATTATCAAGAATATACAATTTTACAAAATAAATATTCTAGGTTTCAGGTATTAAAAACCGCATAAAAATAATAACCGTGGCATTATAATGACTAACGAAAAAAACACAAATAAAAAACATAATTTTAAAAATTACAAATTTACATTAAAATAAGAACGACTGATAATTTCTATAAAGCAGATCAATTAAAACGTTTTGCTATTTTTTCCCCGCAAATATTGTTTATAAAGAATGTATTTCTTACATACACTTGGTAAAGATGTTCATTACATTGTTCATGACCGCTGCAGCACCATCCAGCACATTGCCGAGCCTATGTTCAATGGGATTTACCATGTTATTTTACTTGCTAAACCTTTTTTCCAATATATATTGCTCAGTTTAAAACAGTATGCCGTACAGTTATCTTATATTGCTTCCATAGACATGTTTGATAAGTTATAGTTAAAACATGTTTATTCTGAAAGTGATGGTTTCTGGTGCTAGTTAGTTTGTAGGGATGCTTAGAAGGGAGATCGATCTGCACTTTTTCAAATAAAATTTATCTTTCGGTTGACTTTCGCGTAATGCAAGTTATAACTCTTTGATTTTAAAATATTGAAAGTTCTCCTTCTAAGTAATCATTATTTATTGTCTGAAGTAAAAAACACTATACCGTTCCTTTTTATTTAATCTTTATGTAAATCATCTGTGAATCCGGAGTTACCTGGATTGTGTTATTGAACATTTTTGTTTATCACTTGATAATTTCTGTATAATTAAGAAATACCATTGCAGAAAACCAAATGAATCTTGCAGAAATCCGTCCCTCATTTGTTTCTCATTATGGCCTAACATAGCCACAGCTTCAACACATTTCCGCAAAACTAGTCATTTGATCGTGGAATTGAATCATAATTCAAACTAAACACATAATTTGCTTCTTACAAAAAACACATACAGTCACACACTTCCACATACAGGAAGGTGAGCAACCATTCGAAAATGTATACTGAAAGGAAAAAGAAACGCAGGGTGCGTATTTCCGCTATATAGTGTATGTTTAATATGCTACTGTTAATCGAATGGTACAGAGCGACATTATGCCTGTCCTTTTAGAAAGAAGGTTTAAACAGCACTGAACACACCAATGGTTACCCCTTTAAAGTTTCATTATCGTCAGAATGCGCATTTGACTCAAGCAGGTGAGCAAACTTAGGCTTTAAATGTTGCAATAACTTAACATTAAATACAGTACTGAACTGGCTCAATTTTTCAAAGAGGAACTTCAGCATTTATGAATTTCTTGTTACAACGTGTACTGTGATTAAAACGTCTACAACATCACAGCTGTGTCATTTCTCTAACTAACTGCACTTTTTTTTTTACAAAACATCTTGGGATTTTCTTGGAATTTATATGGAATTAAGTGTGCAGTATATGCAATATATAGCGGAAATACGCACCCTGCGTTTCTTTTTCCTTCCAGTATATTTACGTGAGGGACTTTAAACAATTCACAAACGAAATACAGAGATGTTACATCTATTTTATTTAATTCATTCCATATGTGCCGTAAAATTTCATAATTAAGTGTCACATTTATATTCAGTAGTTTAAACAATGTTAAAATATATTTTATTTACAGGTCAAAAGTATAACACCCGCATAGATTCTTCTGGAAGAGTTTGTTAAACCTGGCAATCCATAAATGTTTAGTCCGCCACAGAGCACTGAAATAACCAATGTTAATTATAAAAACAACTTGAAACTGAAAGTGAACAATGCATCTATACTACACAATCATCATTTCACATCTACATACTTCCGTCCTCTGCTCATTGTTTTGGTTTATTTACATTCACATTTCTGTACCGTGTATGAGAGTCGTTTTATAGAGTATCTTTCGAGTTTCTGTGTTTTATTGACTTTAATAAATGAGCAGAACAAGGCTCTGCCGAGTATCCAATCTTGTTATCTAACGTATCCAACGAATCACGAATGTAATATTCTATTTATAACATTACACCCTTACGACATGAATCTCTCACTTCGGTGTTGTTAATTAACTTTTAAATGTGCCCATGGCAATCTTGATTTTTAAGAAATTCGCGGAGTCCCGTTAGTCTCTACATTTGTTCGATCATTAATATTAATTATAGGAAAAGTTAAAGGGACACATGGAAATCTTGAGTTTTATATCAGGCATTGAAATTAGTACAGCTACTTATTAATCCTGTATCATTTTGACTTTAAAACTGTTTGCATATAATTAAATCTTGATTTTTAAAAAACTCACGGCGTCCCGTTAGTTTTTCTCAACTTGAATTTGTTCAATCATTAATATTAATTGTTAGAATAGTTCAAAGCAAATTGTCTTTGCATATTATTGACTTTTGATAATATTGCACCAATAATATATTTAAAAAATGTGTAGAATTATGAAGCAAACACAATTTTCAATTTTTATTTAATTATATGCAAACAGTTTTGAAGTCAAAATGATACAGGATTAACAAATCGCTGTAATTATTTCAATGCCTGATATAAAACACAAGCCTTATTTCAAGATTTCCGTGTGTACCTTGAACTCGACGCCAATTGGTATGCGACGTTGTCAGCTACGTTGTCAGCTATGTTACGCGGTTGTGACGCGTTAGCTTACACACAAACCAAGTTTAACGTTACATACATGCATATAATATTGTAAGTAAGATTTCAAATAAGTTATAGATAGAGTCTGGTCTCAGCGAGTTGACTTATTTAAATAAAAATCGAGCTGAGACAGGCTCTATCTGTTTTGTAATTTGGTGTACTTAATGACCCTGTCCGTACTTTAAATTCCATTTATTGGAAGTTAGAGTATGGTAAGGCGCCGCCCCTTTGTTTATTTGTTTTATGATATACCATGCAAATAGTTTACTGTGTACAAACACAGTGATGCACGTGTAGAACGATAAATAAGTCATGGCTTTAATACACCCGCAGAAGCCATGTTATGTGATAAAGTATGTTTCACTCTCAATGAATAAATTATTTCATAAATACACAACATATGTGTCATGTTGGTTTAATTAAATAAGTTGAAGATGAGTTTAAGATGAGATAGATATAGATTTAACACAGCAAAATATAGCAGTTTTCAATACTTTTTTGATCATAACTAGCTGTTTTTTAAACTACCAGGTGCTAAATCTCGAGCATCTTACAAAGAGATCACAGAAAAGTTCATGTTGACATAAAACGTTCTAAAATGCTAATTCATCTAAGTTTAGGCATCATTGGTCGAATCATCACATGGTTGTACTTATGTTATATTATTACGCTAAATTTTGACAGGTGTCCAATTCAAAAAGAAAAAACAACTAGTAAACATGTCTTATTTTTTAAAATGGTAGATATTGGATTAATGCAGAATTTAAGCCTAAAGGTATGCTATAAATTGTGTTTATCTCTACGCCACGAACAAAAACAAAAAAACAGTACAACGGGATTCTACGGAAAAATAAAGTATGATGTGAGACGTAAAAAACTGAATCTCACATTAGTTGGTGTTCCATATACATTGTACCAGTCCAGTTCTTCTCCCCCGAACGATAGTGTAGTTTCTTCGATTTCATCAACCAGTGCTTTCCACGGCATAATAAACTTTCTCTCCACTGATGGAAAAGTAACTCCCAGAAGGGTGTTATCCACTGCGCATCTCCGTTGACCAGGTTTCCAACCAAAACAGCTCATAGACCAAAGGTATTTAGTTGGACATGACGAGACAAAAGAAGTCATAACGCCTGTAATGTAATAATATACTTATATAATCATCGATTTGGTAATTCGCTCTTCAAAGAAATATGTATAAGTGTAGGATTGGACCTGTGGTAGCTTCTTGTATCTTTATATATATATATATATATATATATATAGATGGGAAAAAAACACTTATACAGTGCTACAGTTTATAAAAACGCAAGTGCCTTCATCAGGGGTACACAGACAGAAAATAACAAATATGAAACAAAAAAAACTAAAATACACGGCAGTTTAAATAAAACTCTTTAAAAATAACAAATCTTATCGTTTGGCAGTGTTGTAGAAACTGATTACTTTGAATAGACACTCTGGAGCCAAATGTGATACTAATAAAAGAACATATCTGGTTGGATGGGGTAAAAGTGTACCCTGACATTTAGTTATGAAGAGAGAGTAAACATGTGAAAAAGATAACATGCGGATTTGCATTTTGTGACACTTTTGATTGTGTTTTTGGCACCGAGTGAAGATAAGAAATAGTTTGCGGGAGACATGTATTTACAAGTCTGACATCTCGATGTATGGCAAGGGCCTGACTGTCCTGTAGTCTGAGTATTGGAGTCGGGTTTCAATTTGGCTGCAACAAGGATGTCGCGGAGACTTTTAGGTCTCCTGTACGCAATAATGGGTTTTCTAGGCACCATTTTGTTCAGACGGTCTGACTCCTCTATGTGTGACCAGTGTTTATTAATAATCTGTTTCACATTGGGAAGGTCAGGATGGTATGTAAGCACGAAAGTTTGCTCTGAACTGCTTTTCTTCGACTGGTATTCAAGGAGTTCTTTTCTGTTGAGGTTCCGTGCTTTGTCTAGTGCATTGACAATGTCTGTCTTGCAGTAACCTCGCCTTGTAAGGTGCTCCAAAAGTTCGCTTGCTCTGATTTCGAATGTATTGGTGTTTGAACATATTCGTCTGACCAAACACCAATACATTCGAAATCAGAGCAAGCGAACTTTCGGAGCACCTTACAACATGTACAAGGCGAGGTTACTGCAAGACAGACATTGTCAATGAGAGTTTTATTTAAACTGCCATGTATTTTAGTGTTTTTTTTGTTTCGTATTTGTTTTTTTCGTGTTTGTGTACACCTGATGAAGGCGTAAAGCCGAAAGCGCTTGGGGTTTTCTAAACTGTAGCACTGTATAAATGTTTTTTCCTCATCTATTAATTTGTTCCAACATTTTCGTATCCCCTCGGGGATCCAGTGCTTTTTGAAAGGTATTTTGTAGATGTATGTATTTTCTCACCCTTATATATATATATATAAAGAAATAAAAAAACATTTGGTGACTGTCCAATCCAGTGAAAATAAAGGAAAGGTATTCATTTGTCATATAGTAAGTAAACCTTATGAATACACAAGACCAAATGGCCTATCCTTATACAATACAAAACACATCATATTTATAATTTAACATTCAATGGCTTGCTGGCATCATTTTTACCAGTATATGTAATATATTCATTATTGTCCATCTGATGACTACACGTTTTTTATTTAATAATCAAATATATAGATAGTTTATTAATATAAAAAGCCTTAAGCCTATCAGTATACATCTACTAACCTAATTAACAAAATGATAACAATAATTATAATAATAGATGTCCCAATGCATTATCACTACTCAAAACTATTTAACCTCATGCAGTGACATATACAATTCGTTTTTATATTCCCTTAATCTTGACACATTCAATTAAAATCTTACCGAAACGAAATGCAAGAAATTGGATGTGTAGATTAACGCATAAACAAAACATCATTGATGTTCACAAAATAAAATAAATAAATAGATAAATAAATAAGTAAGTAAACAAAATGTTGAACTTTCATAACCGCTGCTCCCAACTAAATTCCATTATGTTTATTTCGCTCTTCGGGGCATTTAATTTTATTAGATACTGGGACCTTACGCCGTACGACATGGGGAAGCAAATAACTCCATGTCCACCGCCATAGGCATGCCATATTCGGGATGGTTAAAATTGTGTACTATTGATTTTATGAATATTGAGTTCTGCTCAACCCGGGGCTAGAGGGCGTGAGCGGTAGCTAGCATATTTCACTACCGCTCATGAACAGTCTCAATCAAACCGAGACTGCAATATTTCGTATGTGTCGTGCTCGGCCGTTTCCAAAGGTCCATTGTCATACTCTTTTTTATAGAATGACATATACTTCCTAATCTCATTCAAATTTATCAAAAGTTACTTTTAAAACTATCATGAAATCTTATTCTGTCCTAATTCAAATAGAACATACTATTTCTCTTTAATAATGCTTTGTGTGTATAGTGTGAAATATTCTCATCGTTTTAACATTTTCATTTTTCATTAATTCTATAAATTTTGGAATATTCGGGCGTTTCCATTAATAAGTTTTAATATATTGTACATATAAAAACACATCCTTCCCTAGACTTTCTAGTATCTTCAAACAATTATAGCAATGTTCATATGTTTAATCTATGTCCCTAAAAAGTTGTGCTAATTTTTTTTTTGTTTCTTATATGTATATTTGACCTTTTTTGCGTAAGGTTGAGTGCCACTAAATACTTTTCCGTAGGCCACATGTATCACCTGTCAGCTATAAAGAATTAGACACCAAAATGTAGTTAAATTATTTCATTTCGTGGAAATTTTGATCAGAAAGGCTTTGAAAACACAAGCATCACACATTTTCCAGCTTTAACTCTGTACACATGTCAATGGTTACTATAACTGACTATTGACATGTATTTCGACTGGAGGGTGTTATTTTCAAAAACATATTATTTTTTTTGATTGTTTATCAAATCTTTCAGATCCTAGATGGTGGGATCTAATGCACATTCTTTCAGAAAAATACTGCATATTTCAAACAGATATGCTTAGTGCCAGAACACAATCTATATCGGAAGAGCCGTAACTAATGTGTAAGAACTTGTGGACCATCCCATTTGTATATTTGGCAATAAAGTATGTTTAAAACAGTGCAAACACTGTTGTGGCAGTCAGGGAGATGTCCGAATACGTTTGTTGGTGCTGCCGCTGTCTTTTTTTTTACTGATGTTTGTTGAAGGTTGTATTTGTGGTTGTGTTTGTCTAGTTGATTTTAAATATTATTATTATTATTATTATTAGCGAATTTCATTGTATGATTGTTCGTGTTAACGTATGCTCACTGTGTTTCATGCATTGTTTGCATTAGTTAAAAAATAATCAACAGACTGAAGTAAATAAGGGTTGACAGAAATAAACAGGAACACATATATCTAATAATATTTAAGAAGCATTAACGATTGAACCCAGCCTAATTTTAACACCATCGCGATACATACCGTTTGGCCATATAAACATTGCAGAATTGGTTCCATACAGGGGATAAAATTGTAGTTTGTCTTTTATACAGGCAGAAGGGTCTGGTACAGAACTATTCCTAAAATAGATGTGAAAGTATAACGAATAATCTATTGACAGTGAAACATTAAATGTCTTAAATATGGTATGTATCTTCTTCTATTGTCACAAATTAAAACGGCGCTTTACGAAAGGTCTGACATTGAATGAGAAAATATATATCTAGAAATAAAGGTATGGCATAAAGGTATAAATATGTTTATTAAAATAATTTTCGGTAAATTTAAATAGGCCAAGCAATTGTTTTAAATTTCAAATGTTAACGACCAACATAAATATAACACCGTAGTTATGACGATATATTGAAACATTATGACCATCACAATACTTTTAATACAAGTATACTTTGAACGTTTGCAACAAATTGTAGGGCAGATATATTAGTGTATGTACCAACCCAAGTGCCAACAACCCGGCTAGTTCTATGGTGTAGGCGCCGGACCATCTCTTCTTGATTCGTATATCGGAGTTGTATAGAGGCATATACGAGGTACTGTTGTAGGCCCTGGCATAGAATGCTTGATATTGGACCTTTCCATCATACTGTAAACGAATATATAATACTTAATCTCTATGAATTTTGGTATGACTCTGGCCTGCAGTCAATTCACATACATATGCATTTACATGGACTTTTACAAGCACTTTCTTTACTGGAAATTGTCTTACCCAAACATCAGATTCGGTATCATGCCTACTTAATTCGCTTGAATGACCCGGATACTCATCCAACAGTAGCACCAACAGTCGACTATAAGCATTTAAAAATACTAACTCTTCAAATATTGTCCAAATTACACTACAGAACCGTTTATCAAAACTTTAGCCAGATGTTCATATCATATAATAATGTATATGCGTCGATTAAAAGTATAGGTTTATTTGTGTGTTCTTAAAGTACCCGTGAATATGAGTTGGTAACTTTATTTGACGCTCAAGTTTTTGGGTTTGGTCTGATGAACCAAAGCCGTTTATGCTGTGTCTATAATAATAATAATAATAATAATAATAATAATAATAATAATAATAATATCTTTATTTCAAGGGATAACATATTTGGCTACCAGCCAGTCTAACATATGGTACTCAGACAAAATTGAATACATTTACAGTTTTTACAAACATGATTAAACCGATGGTACAAAATGAATAAAATATGTCTAGAAAATTCATGATTTTTCTAAAAATGTGGTATTTGAGATACATTGATTAAGATGTATTTAATATTTTAATAGGTGATGTGTTTATAATATAAAACTAATGTTTGAAACTCGTCATTTGTATATGTTTTTAACAATACAAATATTAAAATTTTAAGAATTACATTTTAAAACTTAAAGAATTACGTACATATATTATCAAGTAAGTGAACATTGTACACGTGTATTTAGTGCGATTGACGTAGGTAACACATTGGTAATCAAGTTGTCAAATTGCATATATAAAAATCATTTAAACAACACAATAAAAACTGCTGTAAGATGATCGCAACAATTAAAAGTGATGGCATATTGATTGTATATGCAAGTGATCTTGAGAAATATTTTCTGATTGAAATAGCATACCTATTTGTTTTATCGACAGGGTCAGCCTTTGTTTAATAGTAGTACAAACTATAGAGTTTGGATTCTCAAAATATACAAGTTATATATATGTTGTTGACACGATAGCTAATTTAAGGAACCTGTCCTCGGTAAAAAGGTCAATAAAGCGGAACTTAAAGAGTGTTTGCGACTGTTATCAATGACAAAACCACTGCTATGTTAGTCCTATTGGTAGACACCAACCAGTGTGTAATGTTATATAGAAGTCAAGAAAAATAAACCGAACTTTGTTTTACTTATATAGGCAAAGCTTGTCATTTACCGTATTTTATCAATAGACGCTTGCTTTATTGTTGTTTGGTTTTTGTTATATTTTTGTCCTCTTTTGGATTACCGTCGTTAGAACGTTTTTGTACATCATCATCATAGGATGCACACATACGTATTTATTATTACAACGCAAAACTAACGTTCCGAACAGCTAGGCCCAGTCTATTGCCTGTACAATAGTCGAACGTTTTTAGAATATTGTGAGGAGGCAATGAAGAGGAGGAAAATAAGAACGACAAGAAACAGCAAGCGCATAGTTTTAAACTACTGTCAAAATATATATTTGCTAACGTCAGTAAAACAATTTTTTTTATTTAGGATGACTATATAACATAACGAAATCGCACGTTGATGTCTGATATGGGGCAGAACGGTGTATTTGTCATATTTAACATATTCTCCAAATGCTTGTTTTTTTATCTGTTCCATTGATTTTCTGTTTTAATTCTATATAAAAACCTCTTTAGTAAACCAGGTTTTAAATCAACATATCGGTGACCATTTTAGTATCGAATAGCAAATTGAAATAAAAGTAACACTACTTTGTGCCAATTCATTAACGTCAAAGCCTGCTATATCATTTCAGAATAACTTCAGGACACCAGTGACGTCATAAATCATATATGGTTCTTTTAGCGGTCTGAAATTGTCCTAAATATAGATTACCGTCAACTATTGATTTGAATGCCTGTCGTGCCCAGATCGCCAATCCATTGAAGATTTTAGTATAAAATGGTGTCATAGAGAACAAGCGGACCCAACCTTTCTACTTGGAAAAAGTCAATTCTTAAAATTATAGATACACGTATTAACTTTTATAATGCTAACCCCTTTTTACTACCTCCGAGACCTAGGTTTTGCTTTCGTAATTTAAAATCGGGAATTCAGGAATTTTTCATAATAAATTTGTTTTAGTTCCTGCAGATAAAGCAGCTAATAATGTAATTATTGTTTGACACCTACATTACGTCAATGTTTTATCTCTGGAACTCGGCAGCACCAATTCGTATACTCCAGTTAATTCTACTGAGGAGGATGTTGTTTCCGCACATATCACTCGGTGCACTACTTTCAAGGCTGGTGTAAACGATAAGCAAAATAAACTGCCTACCATGTACTGGATTCCTTAATTACATAAAACCCCATATAAGGCATGCTTTATTTCTAATTCTAGTGCCTGCACCACAACAAACATCACCAAACTTTTAACTTCTTGTCTTACTGCCGTTAAAGATCACGTTAAACTATATTGTGATAAAACGTATGAAAACTCTGGGATCAATTTATTTTGGTCTATAAAAAATTCAGAAGACGTTCTTGATAAAATGTTCAATAAAGGTCAAGTTTCATCAATAAGTACTTATGACTTCCCTACACTATATACAACCTTACCACATCATTTTATTAAAGACAAGCTAACTTCTCTGACTCAAAAAACATTCGCTAGAGAAAATACTACATTTTTGGCATGTAATAATATTAAAACGTTTTTTACTAACGGCAGTTTAGACAATTATACTTTGTGGACTTGCTATGAAGTTTGTGAAGCACTCATCTTCCTATTAGATTATATTTTTAATATTTAATAATTTTATATGGTACCACCGTTTATAGACAAATTGTTGGTATCCCTATGGGTACGAACTGTGCACCACTTGTAACAGATTTGTTTTTATTTTGCTATGAAAGGGATTTCATGTTAAGTTTTTCACCAGATACCCAGGCAGATGTTATTGAAGCTTTTAATGACACCTCTCGGTATCTGGATGACATACTGAACATTGACAACCCTTTCTTTCCAACTATGGTTGATAATATGTATCCTAATGAACTTCAGCTTAATAAAGCTAATATATCCGATAATAACGCTTCTTTTCTTGATTTAGGTCTCTCGATTGAAAATGGCGAAATAATTAGCAAAATCTATGACAAGAGAGATGATTTTAATTTTGACATTGTTAATTACCCCCACTTGGATGGGGATGTTCCCCGAGCAACTTCTTATGGGGTGTATGTGTCTCAACTTATTCGGTTTTCAAGAGCTTGTACTCGAGTTGAGGACTATAACATTCGTAATCTTTGTATAACTAAAATGTTACTCAATCAGGGTTACCGTTACCATAAACTTCGTAAAACATTTGCAAAATGTTATTATTCTAACCCTGATCTTTCCAAATATAAAAGTAATTTAAGGACACTTCTGCGACAAGGACTATCACAACCTGACTTCTATGGTGATCTGATTTATAAACTTCGTAAGATTCTTGCAAACAAATCCTTCGAGCTTGACACGATCCTGCTTAATTCCTAAACTGCAATGCGATTTTCATTTGGCTTGGCAGGAATATGATGTTTAATACATGTAGCACATGTTGGACGAGTTTATAGGTTCAAATAAATCGAATAAAATCAAAAAAATTAGAAATCGGTCAACCATATTAATTTGTTTTCGATGTGTCGGAGTATGGTGGGAAATAGTATCTAATGCTAAAGCATCGCTATTGAATACAATTTCAGACCGCTACAAGGTGGTAAACATAATCAAAACATCTAATTTATAAAACCATTCAACTGAGTACTCTCCTAAATGGGGAAAATTCAACACCTGCTACTTGTCACGTAGGCCTTTACGTCGTACAGTGATCCGAGTCAACTTGGAAAAAATGCCGCCAACATGAAAGGGTTTGTAATAGTCCCACTGTTTTATACACAATTTCCAACTCTACCTAAAAATGAAAATGGGCATATCTATATATTGTCTTGTGAACGGACATTCTCGCTTGCCAGAGTTGTGTAAAACCGTGCGGAAAATTTATTGGGGGATATGTGAAAATGATGATCGGCCACTAAATATAAATCATTTTGCTAATTTGTCGTGAACAATCAAGCATCACTGCGCTAAATAATGCAGGCTGCGTCAGACCTTTCATACACATTCAAAAAACAATGATGCAGACTACACACATTTGTGTGTAAAGATTGCTTGGTCGACGAATCGGTGACGAGAGTGACAACTACTCATTATATATTCGCACTATTGTTTTAGCGAGAAATGGGGCGGAGTTGAACACACGATGGTATTGCGTCAGTCATGCTCAATCGTGAACGCCTGTAGATACTAGTATACTTTTACCAGTGCGTGACTGCGCGGGGAAATGAGGTCAATCAGAAATGTATAGATGCACAACTATTGCCGATAATTGATAAATACATTTACCTGTCGATTAATTTACCTATTCAAAGTTTTCTACGTCATCAAATAAGAACTTATTCGCACTTTTCACAGATATTGCAATGTGTGAATTGTAAATATCTATTGTTGTGTATTGATTTCGAATGAAATAAAAAACATGAAACAAAGCATGGCCGGAGAACTTTAACCCCGTCATTGGCAATAAACGTTCGATCTGTTTCAGGTAACTGTCATTCAGTTTGCACTATTTCAACATGCACAAAAAAACGGAGATGAAAACAGCCGATAATTTAATTCATGTACCTTTTAAAGCAAAATGAAATTGACTTTATAAACTGGAGAAGACATAAAAAGAAATGATGAAGATATTTTTAGAATTAACATGAAGATATTTTGAGGATTAAAGAACAACCTTTTGTTTTATAAAATACCAGAAGACAGAGTGACGGGAAATATGCAACCTGTGTGTAGAAAAGATACTGAGCATTACAGAGGTGGCATGCAGCTTAACGACGCATGTCCGTAAAATTCGACAGCGCAGAGAAGCTCGGAAAATACGACCCTGTTAAAACAAGTGCGATTTTAGTAAAATGTAAAGATTTCGTCTGAGAGGTACATGGTGTGAGAAAAGCAAGACCGAACTCACTTGGGAAAACAATCAGGAAAAAGACGGAACTTGCTGGTGCCCAAACTCAAAAAGGTAACAGGCGCCAACGAACCGCACATATATTAAGTTCTTTAAATTGTACATCTACGCGCAACTGTATCAGCCTTTGCCATTGGCATAGGACAACCGTGTGAACGAACTTCAAAGGATTTTGAAATTGACCTAGATGGCAGTACATGAATCAAGGTAATTCACCCGTATGGTAAATTGTGTACGAGTAAAGGACGAACTAAAAGGGCGAGCAGTTGACGGTGGGGGTACTGGTGGGGGCGGGGAGTAGATTTTGATTTATATAAGGGATGATGAAAAATGATA
Source organism: Cyrtodaria siliqua (assembly GCA_037043455.1). Taxonomy (NCBI): domain Eukaryota; kingdom Metazoa; phylum Mollusca; class Bivalvia; order Adapedonta; family Hiatellidae; genus Cyrtodaria; species Cyrtodaria siliqua. The sequence continues at coordinate 73,459 of JAWPHD010009386.1, read as the reverse complement.
TATAGTATGCCTTAAATTTGACAAAAGTCATTTTGTTAACAGAAAAAAAGATAAATTGGTTCTTAGCAAATCCATATATCCCGTCTGAAAACTCAACTGTGCATGACATATACAGAATAGTCCTTTAAAAAATTGAAGATGACAAATTATTTTACCCAAAAATACACAGTCGCGTTCGGAAAAAATGTGGCTACTGATATGACCTTGACTTTAATAAACATTTGAATGACACGCCCACGAGGCGTGGTTTCCGTGATTACGGGTCAAATCTTTTTAATGAATATTTACTGTACGTTTGTAAAACAGTGAGTATTTGTATCATAAATGGGAAACCAAACTCACACAAGGACGATGGCCGATGCACGTACATTACCTACGATAGCGGATACAATCAAATATTGAATGCATTTTCGAATTTCCGTTATATTTGCAACTTTAAAGTGCACGATCAAACTGAATATTAACTTATTCAACTCACTGTCTATTACCAGTTTAGGTGAAAGTAAAATGGTTGAGTAAAGGAAACTAACTTCTTTTAAACCTAGTTGTAGCATGGTCACAGACAATTCTCTTTGTTCAGACACAGGTGTAAATCGTTTAACTGAAATAAAACCTGTCAGAATAACTGCGAGAATAACAGTGAGAATAACAGTTAGAATAACTGAAATAGAGCTGAAATGGACATGCTACAAAACAAATAGAGCAGTTGGTTAATTTAAACACCTTGATGAGCTACGCCCATCTCGATGTTTAAATGAACCAACTCAATGAAACCATACTCTATTTATTACTTAAAAAGTGTATGAAATGCATAAATATTATTTTTGTTTTATCCGAATTGAAAATCCACCAGTTCATTCCCATGGTTTACCAGCAACGATTGTCTTTAATCTATCTAATTCGTATAGGTCTCCGATACTGAACTATTTTTCTCGTGTGTAAGTGTATGTTGAATGCCAAAATAAGCGCAGTTAACTTAGCTATATACGGAGACACAGAAAGATTATCATTAATAAGAGAGAGAAAGATATGAACTGTAACTACTGGTTTAAATGTACACCATTTAAATGACAATTGCATTTTAAATGTCATTATTTTTGTCTTCTGTTTAATACCAAACTGGCCATTCTGCTATGCAAACTTGATTAGGCAAGAAAACACGTATTGGCCAATTATGGTTATTTCTATCTTCTGTTTAATACAAAACTGTTTATTCCGTTAGACAAATTCCGACAAGAAGACACGTATCGGAGAATTGTGGTTATTTCTGTCTTCTGTTTAATCAACACTGCTTATTCCGCTATGCAAACTAAGACAAACAGACAAGTATTGGAGAACTGTGGTTATTTCTGTTTTCTGTTTAATACCACACTGGCTATCCTGCTATACAAAGTTAGACAAGAAAACACGTATTGGAGAATTGTGTTTTTTTCCGTCTTCTGTTTAATACCAATATGACCGTTCCGCTGTGCAAACTAAGACTAAAAGACACGTATTGAAGAATTGTGGTTATTTAATACAAAACTGTCTATTCCGCTATGCAAACTTAGACTAAAAGACAAGTCTTGGAGACTTGTGGTTAGTTCTGTCTTCTGTTTATTACCAAACTGGCCATTCCGCTTTGCAAACTAAGACTAAAATACACGTTTTGGGGAACTGTGGTCATTTCTGTCTTCTGTTTAATACACAATTGTCTATTCCGCTATGCAAACTTAGCCAAGAAGACACGTATTGGAGAATTGTGGTTATTTCTGTCTTCTATTTAATACAAAACTATATATTCCGCAATCTAAACTAAGACTAAAAGACACGTATTCAAGAATTGTGGTTATTTATGTCTTCTGTTTAATACCAATCTTACCGTTCCACTGTGCAATCTAAGACTAAAAGACACGTATTGAAGAATTGTGGTTATTTCTGTCCTCTGTTTAATACAAAACTGTCTATTCCGCTATGCAAACTTAGACAAGACACATATAAGAGAACAGTGGTTATTTTTGTCCTCTGTTTAATACAAAACTGTCTATTCCGCTATGCAAACTTACACAAGAAGAAACTTATTGGAGAATTGTTGTTATTTCTTTCTTCTGTTTAATACACAACTGTCTATTCCGTTATGCAGACTAATTAGACTAAAAGACACGTATTGGAAAATTGTGGTTATTTCTGTTTAATACAAAACTGTCTTTTCCGCAATCTAGGGCGAGATTTCGGGGTCATTTTTTTTTGTAATTATGTCTCAAATGAAACATTATGATGATGGCTCTGCACCCAGGGTCCCTCAGGAGTGTCAAAAGGCCAAATACACTAAAAATTCAACTACACTGTCATTTTTCCATATTCTTGCACATAACTTGGTGTATGTAAACGTCTATAAAAGATAAGCAAAATATTAAATGATTTTATTATTATACCCACGTCTTTGAAAAAAAACAGGGTATATTAAAATCGCCTCCGTTTGTCCGTCCGTCCGTCCGTCTGTCCGTTACAGCATCTCCTACTAAACCACTTATCGGAATTCAACCAAACTTAGGGTATGACATCACCATATGATGACGGCGTGCAAGAGTAACATTATCTTTGGCTCCGAGCTGGGGTCAAAATGTCTAATAAACAAACAAATCAATAACACTGTCATTTTGCCATATTCTTGCACATAACTTGGTGTATGTAAACGTCTATAAAACATAAGCAACATATTACATGATTTTATTATTTTTATTATATCGGACCGTCGGCCCGGGTGTGTGTGTGTGTGTGGGGTGGGGGGGGGGGGGGGGGGGGGGGTGGAGGGGGGATTTGGATTTTTTTATTTATTTATGTCACAAATGAAACATGATGACGGGATTACACTGTATACATATGTTTCCTCCTATGTTATAGTTGGGCCTGGAGAAAGGGGCAATAAATACACTAATAATGCAATTACGGTGTCATTTTTTCATACTTTTGCACATTAATTGGTATAATAGTCATTTAATAAAGCGATACACCATACACAGCATGTCAAATGATTTATTATTTAAAAAAGAGTATGATAATGGACCTTTGGAAACGGCCGAGCACGACACATAGGAAATATTACAGTCTCGGTTTGATGGAGACTGTTCATGAGCGGTAGTGAAATATCCTAGCTACCGCTCACGCCCTCTAGCCCCGAGTTGAGCAGAACTCAATATTCATAAAAATCTTCCCTGGGGTTCCGGTTGGAGGGGGTGGGTGGTGAGTGGTAACAGGGGGTCAATTTATTTAAAAATGATTTCTCAAATGAACATTTTGATGAAGGGATTACATTGTATATATTGTGGGACTGTGTGTGTAGGGGGTGGGGGATTGGGTAGGTGTGGGCGTGGGGAAAGTGATCTGTGTGAATAAAACGTGGGTCTTTTACGACGGCCGCGCCCTCGAATTCGTTCTAGTTTAGAACTGTCTTTTGTTGAATATCAAACTGTCTATTCCGCAATGCCTGTTCGACTTGTATGCTTATATTTAGACTAAAAGTCACGTATATTACAACGTGGAGGGATGGTATGAACATGTGTTCATCTCCATATCTATTTAGAGTCTAAAATCAGACTTCGCATCCATTGTTAACAAAACAGGATGTACATAGAAACATTGCTAAAAGTAATTTTGAAAATCTATTATCAAACATTCCGCATCGTTTTCAGTCTTAAATCAATAAAACATTCTGTTTTTTTTAATGTGTTATGCACATTTCCGTTATATAATAGCCGTTAGTATTTGAATGATAACATACATGATAAACGAAAAGTATTTTTGAAAAATCCAGTTTCAATGAGATTTAAAGAAAAACAACGCACATTTATTAAATTGAAGTTGTATCGAAGATACTAATAAATACTGATAAAGGTGATCCTTTGAGATCCTTTAATGTTTATATTTGTAGTAGGTTAACGTAATAAGTATTTTAAGATTAGGTTTACGTGGAAAGTCTAGAGATATATCAATTCATATTTTTTGCATTTTGTTGTTGTTGAAAATATGGATTTGATTTATCATGCAAATAGTGGTCTTAAACGAATATAGAACCGTTGATCGATTAATGTTGTTGTGGTTTGTTATTCAAAATACATGTGTCATCTGATGTACATCAGTATCTCATTTTATTAGTGTATCATATAATAATCAGAAAGTAATATTACTTACGTTTGTATCAAAGCTCTCTAGCGACATGGCCTTGGGTATCTTCAAATACTTGACGTTGGATGATCCGTCACAGTTTGGAGCGGATTCTTGTCCTATTGTTGCAATTGCAAGTAAACACATGGTGACGAAAGTCACCAGAAAACGAGTCAACATCATTTTCCGGCAGAAATATCGTTATAAAACCATTAAGAATAACGCGGTATGACACAAGGTTCTGTCTAATGATCTACAGCGAGTATAAGTAAATTAATATATAGTATACTAACATATATACTGTCATATATACTGCATTTGGCGGATTTTAATTGCTTATATGCCACGTTTATTGCCTTATTTCCTTGCGGACAAAACGATTTACTTAAATGTAGTTGATACAATTCGTGCATTTTGATTGGCTGATATATGAAGCGTTGCGGGCTGAAAGCTCCAATCATTTACAGGCAATAACAAACACCATTTATTGTCTCGGCCACAAGGTCAAGTTCATATTTTGCGTTATTTTTCCAAAACTTAACCGCAGTTAACTGTATGTGATTGCCTCATTTTCTTTGTTTGATATTTGGTCATTTGTATTGTTGGCATTGGTGGACATTACTGAACGACAAAAAATACCAAGATCAAGGTCCTATTTTGCTTATTTTCCCCAAACTCAGTTTACTTTATGTGATTGCCTAACTTTATGTCTTTGATACTTGGTCATATGTATGGTTGGCATCGGTGGACATAACTGAATGACAAAACATACCAAGGTCAAGGTCACGTTTTGCGCTATTTACCCTAAACATCAGTTTGGTTGGGTAGGTTAACCTTAGTTAACTTTTTCTGATAATTTTAATTTCTTTCTTTGATACTTGATCGTATGTATTGTTGGCATTGGCGGACATCACTGAATGAGAAAAATTACCAAGGTCATTGTCATAGTTTGCGTTATTTTCCCCAAACCTAACCTTGGTTAGGTAACTTAACCTGTGTTAGGTAACTTAACCTTGGTTAGGTAACTTAACCTCAGTTAACTTTATGTGATTGTTTCACTTTATGTCTTTGAAACTTGGTCATATGTATTGTTAACGAAAGTTTAGGGAGGATTTACGGGTTTCACCATGTCCGTCTGTCTGTCTGTAGACGCAACATTTTCCGCTCCATAATTCCTCTCCCCCTGAAGCAAATCTCATAAAATCTCATAAAACTTCATGCGTGGACTGCCTGTGACGAGAGGATGACCCCTAGTGATTGTGAGGTCAGTAGTAAAAATGTCAAGGTTATCATGACCTGATAATGAAAAAACCTTGTCCTCTCCATAACTCCTCTCTCTCTCTTAAGTAAATCTCATGAAACTTCATATAAGAACTGCCAGTGGTAAGAGATTACCCCTATTGATTTTAAATTAAGTAGGTCAAATGTCAAGGTCACCGGGACCCGATAATACAAACCTTTTCCGCACCATAACTACGCTCCCATTGAAGCAAATCTCATGACACTTCATAGGTGAACTGCCTGTAGTGAGTGGAGGACATTTGTTAATTTTGAGGTTAGTTAATTAAACGTCAAGGTAACCAGCCCCCGATAATGAAACACCTTGTCTGCTCCATAACTCCTTTTCCTCTGCGGCAAATCTCACGAAACTTCATAGGTGAACTGCATGTGGTAAGTGGACAATCCTTATTGATTTTGAGATCGGTAGGTCAAAGATCAAGGTCAACGGTAAAGATCCGAATAATAATAATGAAGATGCAAGAGTGTTCACAAGGCAAAAGTTAGCGGACGACGACGGGCGACGGACAACGGAACTCGCCATCCCATAAACTCTGGGGTGTATGTGTGTGTGTGGGGTGGGAGGTGGGGGGGGGGGTGTAAGTGTACAACAACAACACGTACATTGAAAGTCAATTTAAACATCTATTCCATACACTGCACACACACCATCTCTTACTAAATGTCACTGTATCTTCTCCGTATATTCCAAATAAAAGTCATTGCTTTTTATTCTTAACTTATTTAAACCTGCGTAAAACACAAGATAGGAAACGGAAGATTGAGATGTTCAATGCATCTACAGATCAGGAAACTAAAGATTGGATAATGGCAGATTGTACTAATGTCAACAGCAATATCCGTGTGCTCGTCTGTACCGTTGCGTTTGGCATGGGGATTCAAATTCCGGATGTTGATATATTTATTCATTGGGGTTCCGCCGCAAAAAGTGTATTGTCCTACTGGCAGGAAGTTGGGCGAAGTGGTAGAGACGACAGATTGGCATTGGGGGTGATGCTAGCGTTTGGTCGTTCACTCATGAAATCCGTCACGAATGAAGTGATGAAGGAAGTAGTGAACAGTAAGTCCTGTTACAGGCGAGTGATCCTGGAAAAGCTTCTAACAGCTTCAATGACGATAGACAAACTGCCAGTATCGTCAGCATGTGAAAACACCTGTGACATATGCGAATGTTCCAAATGTATGTGCTGTTACAACTGTTTTTCGTTGTGTGAGTGTAAAGGAAAAGTGGCTGCAGTTGACAGATTCATTAATATGTAATGGAATGGTCGATGGATTGATTATATATGTTGTGTTAAAGTGTCTTTTTGATAAGTTAGAAAGAAAAGGCAGTGACCTTATGTGAATGTTAATGAAAATGATTATATAGTATTGCAAACTAGAATATGATGGTTTGTTAAAAGCGGATTAGGTATTGAATAAAAATAAATATGTGTTTATAGCTGTTCTGTTATTTTCCTTTCATTTGAATACAAGTGACAGTTATTGTTTTCGTTAGCAAAACCACCATGTTCAGCTCCACCAAACCCACAACGATTTCTTTCTATAAAGCACAATGTCTCATCCGCGTTGGGGCGTGTGGGGCGCAACTTTTATAAAATAATTGAATGTTTTTTTAGCCACCTTAAGGTGACCCATTTAATCTCCCAGTCATAGGTGGGACAAAGGTCGGAAAAAAGAAGCTCCACCAAACATACAGCGATTTTGTTTATAAAATACAAATCCCACCCGATCGCCCGTTTTGTGGGGAGGGTGGGGGCGCAACTTTTACAAAATAATTTAGAATAATTACTTTTTTTTTAACATAAATTTCTATATTTTACATATTTTTTAGCGGGTCGCCCCTTGAATCCACCCTTAAACTCACCCCACCCACTACACACGAAATGAAATGAACATAATAAAACAAAATAAACAAGCTTAAGTTAGGTCATGGACATACAGTAGGTCTATGGTTAGGTGTTTTTTCACCCAGATGAGGCTATAAAACAAGCGAGCTTTTTTAAACGTTCTTTTAGGAGAATGTCTGAAGTGGTAATATATAATAAATATTCCGGCACCCTTCGCCCACCTAAGACTTGAAAACTTTATACTATGTACATTATATACAACCCAGTTTCATGACACGTGACAGTGGAAAATATCCGACGTTTGTGTACTTATGCGCATGCGCATGCAACGGTTGGGAGAGACGCGCACTTGTCAATATTTAATACACATGTATAGCGATCTACCAAAAAACGATATAATATGTAAAATATGCTTCGGAAAAGAATACAACCGAAATTAAATGGTAAATAACTTATTATTTTGTTAGATTATCGTCATGGTTGACTCACAGGAGTCTGATAAGCTGCTCAATTTCGTTCGAAAGTCAAATGGTGTTGGAGCGGTTTTTCCAGTCGTTTTTTTTTACAAAGGAAATTAGGCGTATAAAAGTATGCAGTTACATAGAAATTTAAGTCAGAATAATAATAAAAAACTGCATAGGAGCCCATTTATTAGGCTACTATCTATTGTTATCATTTTTACACCTTTGCCCAAATCGCAAAAGTCTATTTTTAGATTCTAGAGGCGAGTGTACAGTTTCGGGAATATACCGAATACACAATTCTTCTTGTTTTTGATAAGATCTGGTTATAATAAAAGATTCCTACATATAATAAAAGAAGACAAAAAGAAGACAAACAATTAGTTTAGTTATCTAATGCACATATTTAACGTTGAGTGCAACATTTCTATTGAAAAGGTTTACTTTTTTACTTAGAACATTGTTAGTGATAGAGGGTTTTCGAAACTATTCACTACTTTATATAGAAACGTACATACGTTTCCTTTCGTTTCCGGTTTAGGTTATGTTTCGTACTACAAATTTAGATACATAGTTATTTCTGATAGAGTATAGAGTTTGTAGTGCTGATATTTCCGAGATTGAACTTCGCTTCGAACTTCGCTTTCAAAGCAAATATATATACAAAACGGTGGTAAAACGTTTTTTCATACACTTCCGGTTTCTTATAATAGGGCATCAGATGATCAGGAGTACGCTGACCTTTAGTTTTGCTTGTTCATCATACGGTGTATAGGATACGCTACCTCTATACTTACACTAGGATATAGAGTGCACATGACTCTGATAGTTTCAATAGTGTCATACTTATATGTTTTATTTTTTAGTAGCAATAGTGCAAATATCTTGTACATTGTACATATATAGTGTTAATTTCTAGTTAGTCAAACGATTGACCGTGACATGTTGAACATCTTATTTCTTAATTATACACATTCTTAAATGTAGTGTTATATAGTGTTAGAATAGAATATTCTAAGTTATAATGTCTACTATTAAGATTTTTTCTACAGAGCTTGGGAGCACGGCCTCCACCCACGACAACCACCACATTACTCATAACAATTGGCAACATAGGTTTTTTCAGGGCCAAAGGGGACATTAAGCTTACTAAAGCTATCCCCATAGTGAGACTGTCTTCAATAATCTCATCAAAAATCCCAAATAAAATCAACAGGGTCATCCAACTAAAATCTGGGGATCTTCTTATAGAAGCTAAGTCATCAGAAGGCAAGAGCTTGATTCTTAAATCAAGCATCATCTATTTCAATGACTTAGGGATCCATATGGTTACGCCTGCCACCATAACCAGAGATGGAGTTATACATAATGTTCCGGTGGACACAGATCTATCGAAACTCAAACAGGAATTGGTGGACGAACATGACAACGTCCCCAATATACTCTCTCTCTCTCTCTCGGTCCTCCTTAATAAGTTTGGCAGGCAGACCGGAGCTGTCAAGGTTGTTGTTGGCGGGGACTTGCTCCCGAGGCTTCTCAAATACATAGGACATATACTCCCTTTGAGGTCGAGGAGTTCGTGTCGCCTCCGATCCGTTGATTCAAATGCCAGAGATTTCGGTACAAATATGATAAATGTGCAGGCTCTGTAGCCTACGCCAAATGTGCCCAGCCCCACCATACTAGGGATTGTACCTCCCGTGTTAATATGTGTGTTAACTGTGTGGGGAGGTGGGGTGGGAGCACTCGACACGTTTCAGGGGCTGCTCCGTATATATCTCAGATATTGCGATTACGAAGATAGCCAAGAGGAAGAGAACCTCGTGGACTATAGTCATTGACATATATGGCAAATCAAAGACCAATAAAAGCCAAGGGCGGACTATTATCAAGCCCTCAATCAAGGCCGCAGCCTCTGGCCGTGCTGAGTGGTCCCCACACCCTAGAACACGGACTACTCACTAGCAGTAAAACAGGATGATCCTGAGATTATATCTACATGGTCTCTAAACTTACAATCCCCGAGTTGGGACACGGATACCCCCGCCCCTCCCTCCCCACATAAAGATCTTTCTGCTACCCTTTCATCCCCACCATATACGGCTAAGCCTATATTGATAAGTGAGTTGGCCAAACTTGGAACACCCGCCATCCCACCAGTCTCCAACGGAAACTTGGATCCTAAGTCGCGGGTTAAATTCCGAGCTACCTATGCCGACATAGTTGTCAAAACTATTGATAATAAGAGCCAAATTACTACTGGTAAACCTACCACTTCCCCATATCAATATTAAAAATTGGCTCTCTTAAAAATAACATGGCCCATGTGCTAAACGGGAATACTTCTAATGTGGATCAGCGTCCCTCCCATAAATCAGACACTAATCAGACTTCATAGCACGACGATATGGAGTCTGATCTAGACCATAGATGATGTCAAGTAGCTTCTGGAGTTCTAAAGCCAATAAATTCTACAGGAAACAAGAGGGGACAGATCCACAGAGTAAATAAGCAAGTGCTACCACCCTATATTTTAATCCCACATACCCCAGTGTTATCCTCTAGTACTTCCCCCATTTCATCCCCTATTTTAATTATAGACGAGACAATAACTGAACAATCTATCTCCTCTAATAGCCAGTCGCGGAATCAAATCGAAAACCCACCAATTTTTAATTCAGTTCAAAAATGTTTATTCCAAGATTATGTAAACAGCAATGGATATATAGAAATACATAACACTCATTATGGCAAGTAAGCGACAGAAACGATAAAGAAATAATTCATGATAGTGTGTGATAATATAAAGTTATACAAGTACTTTCATATTTATGACAAATAAGGGTAAATATATAAATAATATTACCAATACACTCATTTGTATATTATCTAAATTTGAGCACCGTTTTATAGTGCCTATAAAGTGGGAGAACAATTTCCAGATTAAGTTTTTCCCTTGAAATAGGTACCGTTTTATAGTGCCTATAAAGTGGGAGAACAACTTCCAGATTAAGTTTTTCCCTTGAAATAGGTACCGTTTTATAGTGCCTATAAAGTGGGAGAGCAACTTCCAGATTAAGTTTTTCCCTTGAAATAGGTACCGTTTTATAGTGCCTATAAAGTGGGAGAACAACTTCCAGATTAAGTTTTCCCATTGAAATAGGTACATTTATTGTACGTTTTTTTGACATTATGATTTATAGATTTTGTTGTAAATAAACGTCAAACAAAGGGATATGATATTTTCTACAGCATCGTTAACAATATATGTATTGACCATGCGAACATACACAAATAACTCCTACATATTTACAATAATCATTTGAATTACGTCAAATCGTAAACTATAAATAAATCATACATATTTACAATATTGATTTGGAGTAATCCGTTTTGCGTTTCAATTATCCATAGTCATGAGTCGAGTATACATAAATATCATTAAGAAAGCATGCAACATGGAGTGACCTTTTCAATTACTTGCACACACCTATTTGATAGGTCATCACAAAGTTGAATTATTCATAACCGGATTAGGTGGGTAATTCAGAACATCTTTGGATAAATGAAACTGGAATTAGCAATTTAACATATTTCATTTAAATTTAATTGTAGCATGGTCACAGACAATTCTCTTTGTTTAGACACAGGTGTAAATCGTTTAATTGAAAATAAGACCTGTGAGAATAACTGTGAGAATAACAGTGAGAATAACAGTTAGAATAACTGAAATAGAGCTGAAATGGACATGCTACAAAACAAATAGAGTATGGTTTCATCTCGATGGTTAATTTAAACACCTCGATGGGATACGCCCATCTCGATGTTTAAATGAACCAACTCAATGAAACCATACTCTATCTATTACATAACGGTCATTGAAACATATGGATACCTAGATACTTATTAGTTGGATTACTTTGTTGGTCAGTAGATCTTCTACATTGCTGTTATTGTTAAAATAATATGTTAGTTTACATATCAGAAAACGAGGGAAGAGCTAGTGTAACATAATAATTCAATCCTTCAGCATATACATAATTATAAAAGTGTACATACATCAATAGTTACCAATTACCAAGTATTTGTACTTCAGCGACAAACATATAATATTATGGTTACTCTTGGTATGACATAATTAGTAACTTCAACACAGTCGTATTATATCTAGGCTTTTACACTTTCAAGACAATATCTATAAACTCACTTAACTTCTTAAGATTTTATTCATTATTTGTATTCATCACTTCCTCGAATTAATTATATTTGGCCGTTTAAAATAGTATGAATGTATATGTGTTTTTCTTTCTTCTTTAAAGTGTTAAAAACAAGCAGATAATGGTTTTCATCTGCTACTTCTTGAGAATACTTCTACAGAAATGAGATATGGGTCCTACAGAAATCACAGCGTCCGAACGCAATGGCATTGTAGGTCCGCACTGTACTGCAAACAAGGACTTGATAATACAATGAAAGAGACAAAAAAACAACAGAAATGGTGGTAAAGACAGGGTTACCGACTTGGAACCTTATTGCCTACTGATTAGCTTGAATCGATTTTATATGCGCACAATCCTCGCTATTCTTCAGCGCCCAGACAAGACAGTGTACACAAAAGTACATCCCATCAAAAGGAATTCTCTAACAAAAATTCCACATCCAGAGAAACTAAATAAAGAAACACATCAAAATAATAAACATCTCAGAATGTATCCAGAATCGTACTGAACAACCATAGTAGTTGCAGCTAAAGAGAAAACCAATCTAGGGTACGACCAGAAAATCCGAATGACGAAAGCTCATGCACCCACCTCCCTTAGTTGGGTTTTCAGTAGGTGCAATCATAGAGACCCACGAGGTAGTCCAGTCATCGCACAAGTGAAAAGTGAAATGTAATGACTGACTGTAAAGGCGTCAATCACTAAACATGCAGTGCGCTGTAAAACCAAAGGGTTATATCCTTTTCTGACGAACTTCCTGATTAAATTTGTAAAGCGGTCAGGAAATCCGTCACACCCCTTTAACTTTTGTAGTTTACATCTCCATAAAATGAGGATTGTGATATGCCTAGTCGCAGAAGTGTTTTAAGCTTGGTGTTGTACTTTTCCAGCAGGTCCTCGTTGCGGCGGTGGAATTTAGAGAAATATCTAAGTAGTTTGTGATAACGAAAACCCTGCTGAAGAAGTTTGCTTGTAATAACCTGATTTCGAAAATCAAAAAAAAATCAAGTGAACTATTACTGATCGATTCTAGATTCCTGAGGTCTAAATCATCCAATTTTTCTGAATACAATTGTGTCAAGTAAGAATAACAGGACGATAATTCAATAGGATTTGTATTTTTCTTGTCCTTATCATTAAGGCGATCGAGAGCTTTCCAAAACATTTTTGGATTCCTTTCATGAAGAGAGTCTAATTGTTGAACCATTAATTGGAAGAAATTATGCTTTGATTGTTTTAAAACTTTCTTGTACTCTTTCTTTAGCCTAAACAACGCATTTATCAAATAGGAATTGTTTGAGTCACGCTGCAATTTTTTGCCCTAATTTCTAAGTTCCCTTTTCATATAAAAACAATTGTAATAAAACCATTTCTTTTAAATCTCGTTTTCTTTCTTGATTTGAAACATTTAAATCTTGTGGACTTTAAGGCCGATTGGTGAATAATATTACTAAATGACTCAGTTAACGCACCAATAACAATGTAAACTATATGGTAGCTGAGTGCATCTATCGCGTTTACTGGCATTTACAATTGCTTTTGCCTGTTAATATCATTTGTTTGCTTATTAAACGATACAACAGACGTTAATTTTGGTCAAATACGTGTTTAAAACCATTAAATGGGAGATTTTTCTTACTACTATAGAAGTGTCAAATGTGATGATTTTCGCACATTTTCATTATTTTTGCACACTGTTTGAAGTTAGGAACAGGTCGCAAAATATATTTAATACATCGACTATCACTCTACTATTAGTTAGCAGAGAGAGAGAGAGAGAGAGAGAGAGAGAGCGCTCTTAATATTTTTCACATCTTTAATTGTTATCTTTCCCATTCAACTCTGACAAAAGAGGGGGACTTCTTCTCCATGTCTAAATTAATGCATATAGGCCTGCCCTAGCTATGAATTAATTTAGGATGATGAAGTTTCCATTTGACACTTTATTTTATAATGTTGTGAGAAATTCCTATACAGTATAGCAATCACAAACAACTGTTTAAAACGTCTTCTTTCAGTCTGCAACACAGCATTAATGATACAGTTTAGTACATTAAATCTATATTAAAGTGGCTTGATAAGGGTAAGTGTGGGCCACATTTAAGCGTTCAACCACACACAGCTATATTGAGACAGTGACAATGAAAGGTGCCGGATCTTGGGGATACTATATATATATATATATACTATATACTTTATATATCGGGATACTATATAAATATATACGATATATATATCTATTTATTTATGTAGGAACATAGCATTTTATACCCAGAACAGACTTGAGTTTTATATTGTTCTGGTAAATTGGAAAGAAAAGCTAGGTTTCACCAGAAAAAAATAGGTAGGGTCGGGCTGCCCCTAAAAACACATATCTTTTTGCAAGGCCTAAGTTGAACGCTCATATAAAATTAATAAGAATTGAACAAAGCAGGGTTTGCTCACCCACACCCACCTACCCACCCACCTACTCTAACAACATGGTTGAAAGGTTTTCATTAAACTCGTCTTAACATATTTATCAATTTAATATTTAATAAAATTGTCTCACTGACAAACGTCAGATTATATTGAGAGATAGAGAGAGATAGAGAGAGAGTGGGGTGGAGAGAGAGGGAGGAGAGGGTTGTCGACAAAACGAACGTACATTACGATTGGTGCGATGGTCGATGGTGTGATGCGATTGTCGATGGTAAGATGCGATGGTAAGATGCGATGGTCGATGGTAAGATGCGATGGTCGATGGTCCATCGCATCTTACCATCGACACACTTCTTAGCCTCTAACTGACTAAGTGTTTGCCCTACTTTTACCCCGCGCTTCTACGAATCCACGCCTCTTAACACGTTCGCGCTTCTATTAAATCCGGCCCCTCGTGCCCAAACAAGTGCGTGCCATTAAGTAAGCGATTACTTAATGATTAAATGGTTAACATTGGTGATCGTTAGAATTTACATGAATAAGTTCGTCATTTTTTTAAAACTCCTCACCGTCTGATTAGAGGGAAAAGTAGGGCAAACACTAAATCCGCTTCCTTGTGTCCAAACAAGCGCGTGCTATTTAGTAAGAGATTACTTAATGATTAAATGGTTAATATTGGTGATCTTTAGAAATTTACATGAATAAGTTCGCCATTTTTTTTTAAATTCCTCACCGTCTGATTGGAGGAAAAAGTAGGGCAAACACTAAGAACTTCTCTGCGACAAGGACTATCACAACCTGACTTCTTTGGTGACATAATTTACAAACTTCGTAAGATCCATGGTCATGATCACTTTCATACTATCTTTGTTAAACTTGTTAAAAGGTTTATCAAAAAATGGTACATGGTGTGGTAAAACTTGCTTAATAGGATACATAACCGTACAGAATTTAATTACATTGCCTGCATGTTGTCAAACATAGTGGTCACGAAGATTAATTATGATTGTACAGTAAAATTACATTTAAACCCATATTATGGTATTATGACGTTCATGTAGTGCAGTGTGGCGGTGGTCTATAAACTTCGAAAGTTAAAGGGATCTGGCGGGTTTCCTGACCACTTTACAAATTTAATCAAGAAGTTCGTCAGAAAAGGATACGACCCTTTAGTATTACAACGCATGTTTAGTGATTTACCCCTTTACAGTCAGTCACTACGCTTCCCGTTTCTTTTGTGCGATGATTGGACAACCTCTTGGGACTCTATGATTGCACCTACTGAAACCCCGACCAAGGGAGGTAGGTGCATGAGCTTTCGACCCTCGGGTTTTCTAGTCGTACCCTAGATTTTTTTTCTCTTTGACTGCATCTGCCGGGGTTGTTCAGTACAATTCTGGATACATACTGAGATGCTTTTTTATTTGATTTTTATATAACTTTACAACAACATCTTAGTGTGTCTTTTGTTTGCTTCTCTGGATTTGGACTTTATTGATAGAGAATTCCTTTTAATGAGATGTAGTTTTGTTTACACTGTCTTGTCTATTTGGGCGCTGAAGACAGGATAATAGCAAATATTGTGTTCACATAAAATAGATTCAAGCTAACCTGTAGGCCTTATTGTCTACTGACTGTTCCAAGGCGGTAACCCTGTCTTCACCACCCTTTCTGTTGTATTTTGTCTTTTCCATTGAATAATTAATTAAATATTGCTTCTTGTTTGTAGTACATTGTGGACCTACGATGCCATTGCGTTTGGACGCTGTGGTTTCTAAGGGACCCAATATCTCATTTTTGCCGTGCTACGAATCAGTAGTGTTATTTTTACATGTCATTTGGGAGCAACGAGCCCAATATAGGTGGTTTTGAAGTAGAATATCGCCGAAGCCGGTGCTAGGGAGCGTGAGAGATTTTGCTTCAGACATTACCTCTCAGGAAAAGGAGTAATTGCTACTTTATTCTCTTCGCTTGGTTTTCTTCTTCCAAAAGATCTCCCTTATCAGTATTTATTGACATTAGTATACCAAACATCGTCTTAAACTACAAAATGGATTCGTTTAAAGTGACGTTTGAACACTAAGGATATCCCTGGCTTTTACGGTACTGTCCTAAATGTTTTAAGCGACTTAAAGTATTTTAAGCGACAAACAGCATTGTTAATATTCATATTAGTGTACCACAAAAAATCAAATTATCACTGTTACATGGTGGACAAAATCGCGTCTACGGACAAGACAAAAGGATATCGACCTACGAAGGCTTTATTCGAAGAAGTTTTCTGTCTTGGGATACAAATACAAAAAGGTGAAACCTCCAGCGACCTATTTACCACTGACCGTTTAATGCGGTGCCACAATTGTCAACTGGTACTTTGCTTGTGCTTATTCTTCTAATTGTTGTTTTAATTGCGTGCCCTCGATGGTTTATTCTCTTGTTGCCCGGCTTCTGCCGAGTCATTGTGTACCTTCTTTGTAGCTTTCTAGGCTATTATTTTTTTGTATTTATATACACACGAGCATATTTGTGTTTTACTTATATTGCCTATTAATGCTGCCTTGTTGGTTTGAGAATAGTTCATGGCGGGGATTTCTTTATTTACACTGTCCCGTTTTATTGGGATGACAGTATGGTAAGTGTGAGGTTTGGTGCACCCTAGATCCTGGTTTAAACCCCAAGCGGCTTTTTTTTACCACTGGCCGTTCCAAGGCGGTAGCCTTATTTTCAACTCTGTTTGTGTTTGTGACGTCATCTGCCTTGATTCCTTATTAACATTGCCATTCATGTTTGTCTTTTTGCGTGTTTTGGGGTTTACTGTGTTCTGTGAAAGCTGCATTTCCTGCCTTTTATACTTGTTTTCCCCATAGAAACTTGTAGATGGAATGGAACAGCGGAAAACGAAAGAATATGTCACTTATGTAACGCAAATAAAATAGGAAATGAACAACACTTCTTAATAGAATGCAGTTACTTCTCGAACAATTGGCAACACCCTCATTCCCTGATTAAACAAACGAACCCCGATAATGATGTTAAATTCCTTCTAACTTTATCGACATCTGAAAATCTTTTGAAATTAAGTAATTGTGCTACTTACATGTTTAAGAATTTTCCACGTGAAACACTCCGCTGATTTATGCAACTAATTGATAAGTATTTCAAACACACTCCATACATAGTCTCAATCAGGATAACGGCCTTTAGTTGGTTTGTAAGTTTACTAGTTTATTAAACCTCGTGTATAAAGATTATTTGTTTTGCTTTTTTAAATCCCTTATGCTCTACAATGTGGCATATATATATTAGCTAAATATATCGGTAGGAACATAGTTTACAAATATAGCATCTGTTTCCCTCAACAATGAAATGTACTAAATGAACAATTGTCTTGTCTTTGGTCACACACTATAATATATTTGTGATTTTGTTACATTTCCTCTTACTGCATATATGTATGCCTGAGATGTAAATAAAGTTATGTTCTGTTCTGTTCTGTTCTATACTTATTTTGGTTGCCTGGCCTCGCGAATGCTACTTTTCTTGTTCGCCTTTTATACCTAATGTTAGTGTTATTTTATCACTACAGCAGCATTTGTAAGAACGCAGTTTATGGAATAACCTTGCAAACATTTTAATTTTACACATTTTGCCTGAGGAATTTCGATTCACCGCTATTGGAAAAATAATTGATAATTGTAACAGTTTTAATAAAATCAATCTAGCGATGTCGCTGAAAGTTCAAAAAGCTAATTAGGCTACAATAATCGAATCTTTTATCTGAAAAAGGACTAACAAGATAATTAACAGTTGCGTTGTAGGCTATCTAAAATAACTGTAAACAATTATACCATGCTAATTAAAGAAATAGTGAATATTCACTTGGACTGGCATACGGCTATTTCTATCCGTTATATACGATCTACCTCTTAGAACCAGGGTTTTTAGAATATATTCATTTCAAGTCCCACCTACATTGATGACATAATATCAATTTAGGATAATTATTACGCGTTATATAAAACACACCACAAGGTTTTAAGATAATGCAGTTCAGAATAAATTGTCTGTTTTCCGGAAACTTTCAATTTTAATCAATAAACTGCATGCATAGCAAGATGTAATACTCTGTCTATGATACTCTGAAGACATTCCCACTCATCATAGGCTTAATTTTAGTATCACTCCTGTTATAATAAATACACAGCTAGACATCGAAATGGACTCCCATCCAGAATAACTCACTTCCCGCCACAATTGGACATTGGACTGCAATTTCAGGATCATTCTCCGCTCGCCGTCATAATTAGACATCGGTAAGCACTCCTACACCAGTCACTGTGACCGAGTTTTAAACCTACTAAACTCGTGTTACTTCCAAGTTAGTTCAGCATTTGAACGTTGTTACAGTTGACATCTCCGACTGACTGTACAACTAGTGTTGAGGAAGGCACGAACGATAAATCTACGTCACGTGAGTGACGGGACTACTTCTGATTAATCCCTCTCGCACGTTAGCGCGTGTAATGCAAGACTTCATACGTACCAACTGTAATTGTGTCATATATTCTCGTGATTAATAACTTAAAATCATTTATTGTTTGCATAAACCATAATTTCTACAATAGCCGATGAACAATTTTAGAACGATAATCAAGCTAAATAAGTATAAAAGTTGAACAGGAAATGCAGCTTTCACAGAACACAGTAAACCCCAGTACACGCAAAAAGACAAACATAAATAGCAATGTTAATAAGGAATAAAGGCATATGACGTCACAAACACAAAAAGGGTTGACAATAGGGCTACCGCCTTGGAACGGTCAGTGGCGAAAAAGGCTGCTGGGGTGGGTGTGGGAGGGGTGTGTGTGTGTGTGTGGGTGTGTGTGTGTGGGTGGGGGGGGGTGTTAAACCAGGTTCTATGGTGCCCCAAACCTCACACTTACCCTACTGTCATCCCAATAAAACGTGAGTGTAAATAACGAAATACCCGCAATTAACTATTTTCTAACCAAAAGGCAGCGTTTGTAGGCAATATAAGTAAAACACAAAGATGCTCGTGTATATATAAATACAAAAAAAACAATAGATAGAAAGCCACAAAGAAGGTACACAATGACTTGGAAGAAGCCAGAGCAACAAGAGAATAAACCATTGAGGGAACGGCAAGACAAGATTGCAGACAACGTCACCGTCCTTTGGCGAATTGTAAATGGGTCCGCCACCAAGCAAGCAGTGCGTTGCAAAATGATAGTGTCATAACCTCTTTCGATACAAAGTTTAACAAGTTTAACAAAGATAGTATGAAAGTGATCACGACCAAGGATCTTACGAAGTTTGTAAATCACGTCACCATAGAAGACAGTTGTGATATTCTTGGTCACAGAAGAGTTCTTTAAATTACTTTTATTTTTGGAAAGAATATCAGGGTTACGATAATAACATTTTGCAAAGGCTTTACGAAGTTTATTGTAACGGTAGCCCTGATGGAGATCTTTTTAGTTATACAAAGATTACGAATATTAAACTCCTCAACTCGAGTACAAGTTCTAGAAAAACGAATCAGTTTTAAGACACAGAATTCCCATAAGAATTTGCTCGGGGAACATCCCCATCTAAATGCGTATAATTAACAATATCAAAATTAAAATCCTCTCTCTTGTCATAGATTTTGCTAATTATTTCACCATTTTCAATAGAGAGATGTAAATCAAGAAAAGAAACGTTAGTATCAGAAATATTAGCTTTGCTAAGTTGAAGTTCTTTAGGATATATATTATTAACCATATTAGAAAAGAAAGGGTTGTCAATGTTCAATATGTCATCCAGATACCGAGAGGTGACATTAAAGGCTTCAATAACATCTGCCTGGGTATCTGGTGAAAGACTCAACATGAAATATCTTTCTTAGCAATATAAAAACAAATCTGCGACAAGGGTGCACAGTTCGTACCCATAAGGATACCAACAATTTGTCTATAAACGGTAGTCCCATACCTGACGACAATAGTATCTAATAGAAAAATAAGTGATTCACTAACTTCATGGCAAGTCCACATAATGTAATTGTCCAAACTGCTGCTGTTAGTTAAAAACGCTATAATATTGTTACAGGCTAAACATGTAGTATTTTCCCTTGCAAAAGTTTTTTGAATGAGAGCACTAAGCTTGTCTTTGATAAGGTTGCGTGGTAAAGTTGTATATAATGTAGAAAAATCATAAGTACTTATAGATGAAGCTTGACGTTTATTGCAAATGTTATCAAGAATGTCGCCTGACATTTTAATAGACCAAAATAAATTAATCCCAACATTTTCATAAGCTTTAGTGCACTATTGTTTAACGTGATATTTAACGGCAGTAAGACAAGATGTTAATACACATGTTAATATGTTGTTGTTTTTTTGTTGTTTTTCTTTCTCTCTTTCTTTTTCTGATGATTTTTTTCCCTCTGTATTAGTTATGCTATATACTATTCGAAATTATTTGTTTAAAATAGTAGGTGTAAGTGCTCTTTTGTAACTTTTACTCCGTGATAGTATTATACATGCTCTTCTCAATGTAATGTAACCGCCTCATTGTAATAGGCGATGAACATTGTATGAAGTTTATGCTGAATAAAGGAATTGAATTGAATTGTTAAAAATTTGGAGATATTTGTAGTGGTGCAAGAACTAAAATTGGAAATAAAACGGGCTTTATATGGTTGTTTGTGTAATTTGGAAATCCAGTACATCGTTGGACGTCTGTTTTGCTTTTCGTCTATTCCAGCCTTGAACATCTTGCATTGAGTGATATGCGTCGAAACAACATTATCTTCAGTAGATTGCATTGGAGTATACGAATTAGTACTCCCGAGTTCCTGAGATAAAACATTGACGTAATGGAGGCGTCAAACAATAATTATATTTTTAGCGGCTTTATAAGCAGGAACTAAAACAAACTTATTATGAAATTCCTGGATTCCCGTTTTCCTTTTTAATGATTATTGTGGATGATAGCTTCGACCCAAATAGACAAAATATGCATATGTCTTAGAGTTGCACTCTGGAGATCTATCAAAACTATAAATAGTGAAGTAAAAATCTTTCTCAGAGTATAAAGATACCAATTTTTAAGATTAAATTTTGAAACGGATACGTATGTCATATTAATATTCATATACATGTATATGCAAGATTTTAAAAGAATCACACATAAATACCTTTAAATTGGTTAAACATCTAGGATAAAAAAAAACGTCTATCACCTACCAAACAAAGTCAGTCTACTTGGATGATGCTTTAGCAAAATTATGAATAAGTTGTTTTATCGGAAAGAATTTATAAAGCTTAATACTTGGATACACATTTAATCTGTCAGAATTTTGTTATTTTATTTACAGTGTTATATTTTGTCCGGTCATATTAGGTCGATCTTGTACATGTATTGTATATAAAAAATAAATATGCTGGATATTCATAGTCTCTTGTAATTTAATTGTTGAATCCTGGTATTTGTGCATTTTAAATGTGTTCAACCACAAACATAATGATTTTATTCACAGATTGGTATGTACAGGGCTTTATATGAATTAATTATCAGCCCAGATATATATAAGGATTTATCCATTATTTTTTATGCCTATGTGTTTTAATGACGAGATTTAAAGAAACAATTCAACTGCAATATACAAGTGACCGAAAATGTAACAAAGTGGCCGATAATGTAACACTACCACATTAAAAACAGTCAACTTTAAAAACACTATAAAAAGCAAGTGAAATATCAATTTCCTGTATAAGACGCCGCGGCCGATTTGGACTAATACATTGGTGGACTGTGGTGTACACACCGATTAGATGCCATCAGCTGACCACACGCAGTCGCGTATTGGGTACACGTGTTGGTATTTTTGTTAATAATTGGGTACTAATAAAATGTATGACTTTTATTTTTGAAAAAGCCGGCACTTTTTACAGAAAAGCCGTTAATCTAATCAAAAAGCCGGTAATTACCGGCGCAAAGCCTGAGAAATGGCAGGCCTGCATCCTACATTGATAAAAATAAGGTATAATCATTGTGATATGATGGTTTCAACAAACGGTCCCGGAAAGTTAGTGTTAAATTTACACGTCAATATTTTGCTTGCCATTTGTTTGAATTGTTCGAAGATTATGAGCCAAAATCGTTCTATTATTTAGTGGCCCCGGAAAGTAAATCATTAAATACAAAGTAATTTTATTACGTTTTCACATAAACAAATCCATAGTTATGTCCGCTAAACCATCCTACATTGTTACATACCAATTTAAATAATAAGAATATAAAGTTTACTCAAAACATGGTAATTAGTACGACTGGTCGAGGCATGATCATCAGTATCAGTCCCGGAAAGTTACTACTAAATTACAAAGAAATATAAAAAGATCGGACAGGGAAAGTAGCATTCAAGGAGGACAGTAAACCACAAAACACAGAAACAAACACGCAAACAGACAAACAAGACGGCAAAAGCAATAATAAATGCAAACGACATCACAAACACAAAAAGGGTTGACAATAGGGCTACCGCCTTGGAACGGTCAGTGGCAAAGTAGGCCACTGGGGGTTTAAACCCGGTTCTAGGGTGCACCAAACCTCACACTTACCCTACTGTCATCCAATTAAAACAGGACAGTGTAAATAAAGAAATCCCCGCCATGATCTAATCTCTAACCAACAAGGCAGCATCAATAGGCAATATAAGTAAAACACAAATATGCTAGTGTAAATATAATACAAAAAAACAATAGCCTAGAAAGCCACAATGAAGGTATTCAATGACTTTGCAGAAGCCAGAGCAGTAAGAGAATAAACCATTAAGGGCACGACAAGAAAGATCATGGACAAACATCAAACGCCACCGTCCCAATGGGCTTTAGGTAGGCGTCATCACAGGGTCCACAGCCTGTCCGGTCATCGTACAATTAAAGAGGAAAGCATAGTGGCGAACTGTAAAAGGGTCCACCACCAAGCATGCAGTACATTACAAAATGATAGGGTCATAACCTCTTTTGATAAACTTTTTAACAAGTTTAACAAAGATAGTATGAAAGTGATCATGACCTAAAATCACATCACCATAGAAGTCAGGTTGTGATAGTCCTTGTCGCAGAAGAGTCCTTAAATTACTTTTATATTTGGAAAGAAGATCAGGGTTACGATAATAAAGTCAAAATATGATTTTTATATTATTATGTTTTAATATTCATATTAAATGAACCATTCTGCGTTTATAAAAAAAACATTTAAAAGAAATAGTAACCCTCCGTGTATTATTGATTGAACACAAGGTATGCACACATCCTGCCTTTTTTTACCATTTTCCCCAACAAATTCAAAATCGTCCCCGACTTTTAGTAGTCACCGTGAAATAGCCGCAATGACCGAAACGTGCATGTCAACCGGAAGGCGAAAAGACGACAGAACGAAAAGACGACAGAACGACAGAACGAAAAGACGCCATTTCAAGGTAGTCTCGATCATCCAGACCTCTCGCGAGACTTCTCTCAAAGAAGTCCATACGATGGTCTAGCCTCGGTCACCCGGCCAGCTTCTGATTTCTACGTTACGCTATGCTACACGGATCCAGAACCAGAGCCTGGGGAAACTACGACGTTTAAAATCGCCCTCTCGTTTTGGGCGATTTTGGCGAGATTTTGAGAGATTCAATGAGACTTTCAAAACACTTATTTCTAAATTAATATCATAATAATTTCTTACTTTCAACTTTTGAGAAGCAGCAGGTGACGTTAAAAATGGTAACAGGTGCATCAACAATTGACGTTGTACGTTTATTTACAACATGACGTCACGCAAACGTCAACTTTATGCACGTGAAAAAAACGCGCGAATAACTTCGACTAATCGCTAGTTGGCGCTTTAACTGGCCTAATCTGCCCATACCGATATCTGCAAGTAATACATATGCATGATACGGTCTATCTGGCCGAGACTAACGATGGTCTGGAGTAAAGCTTCTTTAAAAAATTTGACATCAAAACGAGGTGTGGACAAAAAAAAATCACCGGCCTCTGATTGGTCAACTTCAGTTTGTTATAGAAATCCATGGGAATCACCCACTACGTCACGACGGCGTCAACAATTACGTGACGTTACGCGCAATGTTGTGCAATAAAATTACTTCAAGTCAGCGGATCACGATTAATGCTAAAAATTAAATTTTAAACATCATTATGTAAGATTATATTATGTTTTTAGAGAAACTACAATAAAACGAAGTTTATTGTATATTTAATAAGGACGTACACACATCCCATTGGAACTAATGTTGCGCGTAATTCAACGTGCACTTTGATGTTGCAATCAAAATGACGTCACGTCGCAGTCAGTTTTGACGGTTGGAGCCGTCTATCGGTCAACATTTTTAAAGAACAGTGAGTCCAGACGCTCGCTAGCGCTCGCAGTCAGCTTGAATGTGTCTGGATGATAGAGACTACATTTCAAGGGCGAAAAGACGACAGAACGCCACGCGAAAAGACGACAATATCAAATGGCGTCTTTTCGCGCTGAAGTAGTCTGGGCCAGCTAGACCGTATCATGCATATGTCTTACTTGCAGATATCGGTCTGGGCAGATCAGGCCAATTAAAGCGCCCAATAGCGATTAGCACAATTTATTCGCGCGTTTTTTTCTCACGCATAAAGTCGATGTTTGCGTGACGTCATGTTGTAAATAAACGTATAACGTCAATTGTTGATGCATCAGTTAAACTTTTTAACGTCACTTGCTGCTTCTCATCAGTTAAAAATAAGAAAGTATTATTAAATTAACTTGAAAATGTATTTTGAAAGTCTCGTTGAATCTCTCAAAATCTCTCCAAAATCGCCCAAAACGAGAGGGCGATTTTAAACGTCCTATTTTCCCCAGTCCCTGGTTCTGGATCCGTGAAGCATAGCGTAACGAAGAAATCAGAAGCGGGCTGGGTGACCGAGGCTAGCGCTGAGGGGGCACTCCACAGTTTAATGTACATTTCTCAATGATCAAACCCATGACAAGCCCTTAGCCTGAATCCTTGAGCAAAAATAAATCACACCATAATTGTGTCATACATTTCTTAGAAGATAATAAAATTACCCATGTTTTCATACCAAATAAAAGTATCAAAAAGCATTTTCTGTACAACTTTAGTCCCATTTCTTTAAGATTACCGCACCCCTCAAAACATGCTAAAAAAGTAATTTTAGCAATATTTCATATGTCAATAAATGAAAAAAAAAGAATTTTCCTACGCATATCAGGGTCACTTCTGCACTCATAATGTTCTGGCATATCAGGAAATGCTAAATTTTACATACCTACTCCGGCGTTTTAACAAGTTATTCCATGCTGATCAGCCCGTGAGTCAAAATCAGCCATTTTACCTACTTTTTGGAAGTTTCTGATAGGTTCACATTTTTCTATTTATAGCCTCCAAAAACCCCAAAGAATGCATATTCCAATACACCAAAATAAACTTAGAAGTACTCAAAACTGAAAAAAACCCATCAAACATGTGCTTCATAATTATTATAAATACCATACATAGACCTAAAAGATGCTTAGTTGATTTCTTTCTGATTTTCACCATGAGAAACTGAGGAGTGCCCCCTGAAGTGTCGTCTTTTCGTCTTTTCGCGTGGCGTTCTGTCGTCTTTTCGCCCTTGAAATGGCGTCTTTTCGTTCTGTCGTTCTGTCGTCTTTTCGTTCTGTCGTCTTTTCACGCTGCATTTGTCGTCTTTTCGTTCTGTCGTCTTTTCGTTCTGTCGTCTTTTCGGGGGCGAAATAACAAAAAGACGAAAACACGACAATGGCAGAAATCTGCCACCATATGTTTGTGAAGTGTTTGCAATTGAACTATGTTTTTTTTGGTATCAACATGTAGGGTTGCATGTGTGCAACATGTTTACATCAATTAAATCTGCATGGCCACAGGTTTGGTAGGCATGAAACCACTAAATCTTTCCCCTACCCCTTTAAAATAGGATACTGTGAAAATATGAAGATTTTGTAAAAGGTATTATTCATTATCATTCAAACTCGACTTGGTAGCGTTCAGCTAGTATCAGTTTTGATTTTAACGTTGTTTTTTTGACATTATTGAGCTCGTATTCGCTACTATGATAAGGTATGGTACCACCAATTTTGAAGAATGTGCTTAAAAAATCAATTTTTGCATGAAAATTGACATAAATTGGCATATTCATCGTCCTAATTGTACCTAAATTGCATATTTTATTAATGTCCATTGACTGTTCTAAACATTTGATATATTTAATATGGTGTATTGACAAAAAAATGCCCTTTGGTAAGACAATTCAGACAGTTTAAAAGTTAAAAAAATATCTCTGACTTTTGTCGATTTCAGACTATTGTCCTTGGTATTCATAAGACCATATCTCCGCAAATAATCGTTCGATTTGCATGAAATAGGTGTTTTTAAGCTTGTTATGAAAATGACAATACAAAACCTCATTTAAGAAACATTTTAACACGTTTTCTGCTCTTATAGGTTTACCACCACTAATTACATGTAAGCCTCCGAGGTGTAGTCGAATGTAGTTCCTATAATAAACAGTAATCCCTCCTTTTTTGATAAAAACGGGCATTATAAGTAGGGGAAAACTGCCCATTTCTATTCGATTTTGTGGTTTTATGTCTAAGAAGCGTATTAATAAGTTTTACTGTATCAATGATGAACATTTTCGAAATTTCGACTCTATGCTTAGACTTTGTGAGCAATGAAAACAGTCAATCAATGAAAATAGCTGTACCCTTGTCCTGTTTAGTAAACAAACAAGAACTTTCTTACATGTCTTGTGACCCCACCTTTTCTGGTGATTTTTCAAGTGAAAAATACTTGAGTTGAATTTGCAGCAAATCATTATTATTTGACACTTTAACATTGGTGTCCATGGGATAAAATAATTAGTGGTATAATACCTTTAAGGACTGGTCGGCCCGACGTCGGTATACTCTAACTTGACGGGGTATTATATGTCTGCTGCCTTATATACCAGTGTGATAGCACTGAGCTCAATGCTACATGTAGACACTATCGTAATTGACGGGAATATGTTTAAAACATCTGTGTGTGTGCGTGCGTGCGTGTGTGCGTGTGTGAGTATCTGTGTATGTAATTGCATATATCACTTAAGAGCAGCCTCGTTAGCTCAGATAATAAGTCATTGGCTTGAGAGTTACATACCTCTGCCCCACGTCGGTTCACTGCTTAACGGATGTATGTCTAATTGAACACTTCATCTCATCTCCCTCGTAGGTTGCTGCCCCCATATACCACAACATGATGTGTTAAAACATCATAAACCCCCATTTCATTTCAATACTGAATACACAAACTATACCCACATTACTTCAATCGAATTACCGAAAAGGACCAAAATGGTGATGATTTACCGAAATGGACCGAAATTATCATTTTTGAAAGTTAAAGCAGTTGAGGCTCAATGGAGAAAACGGTGGGCGTTTGAATCTGAATATCACGTCTTTGAATTTCACCTCACTTAGTTTCTTGGGAAATACACTCCTCATTAGCCTCCTTGATCGAATTGTGATCGAGTGTTTCGGGGAGTTTAGATATGCTTAACGATTATAATCAATAGTGTTTATAATGTCTTTCATCACAATTTAAGCTGCATGAAGAAGAACTTGTATTAGCCTCGTCATAGGTCTTTTAAGGTTGAGACCATCCCAAATAAACCTTACAACGTAATGCAATAAATCACATATGACTCTTGAGCACAATGTTAAACACTATAACTAACACGTTTAAGACATCAATGGCGTCATAACAGTGTTGATATAAATATTACTTAGATTCATCTTTATAAAATACAAACATGTCAAAAATGCAATGCGCTATTCCTTAGTAACAAGTGTTTTTTAAGGTTATGCACATTTTAAGTATTACAATACTGTTGTTTAACAGTTTCTCTCAAAATTATGACATACATGATACATTATAACTCGTGCGTGTTAAAATAAAAGCACAAACATATTTGTTATTGGGAGTTTTCACAGATAATATTTTTCTTTTTCTTTCAAATCCTTTAAATACATATGTGGCTAAATTTCTTAACTGTTGCTTTTTTTCCGACTGACATAATTCTATAATTTTCATGTGGCTGTTTCTCGAAAAGTATTTTTTAAACAGTGTAGATCTCAGAACCACACGCCTATCATCTCTTGAAGGATTTCCCTATAATCGATCCCAGCAGTTAAATAATCTCTGTATTATATATAATCGCTGAGTGTGACAATTTATTCGTCCTAATTCACCATATATAAAATTATATTGCGTAGACGTTTTCACTCGTAACAATGATTTGCAAAATTGTAAATGAATTCTTTCATTTGATTTGCCTGGCTAAATCCCCATACTTCGCTACCGTAATTAAGACTATGTGATACCAATTTATCAAATAATTCTAAGGCATGCGTTGCTTAATATAAAAAAAATTATAAAGGTATTTGCTTAATTTGAAAATAGCCCCTTGAGACTGTCCAGAGAAGGTTTTCTGTGCTTCACAAAATGAGCCACCTGTAGTAAATGCTATACCTAGATAAGAAAAAGTATTACCAATATATATTCTAATATTATTCAAAGTAAACGAAATATTTCGTGGCGATATACCCCATCTTTAAAACACCATAAACTTTGTTTTTTCGGTATTTACTTTTAAAGTCCACCTGTTGCAATAATTACTGAGTGTATTTAAACCTCATTGCTAGTCTTCCGGTGTTGTAGAAAATATAACAATGTCATCCGCGTACGGAAGTAACATTAATTTAAGCATCCCATTGACTACCCTTTGCTTCCTTTTTAAAATAGTTCATCTTCTAAATCGTTAAGTTACATAGAAACTATTCCCCTGGACGAATACCTAAATTACATTCGAAGCTTTTGCTGAATTCGTTTTTGAACTTTGACCTTACATTTTGATATATTGATCTAACTACATTTAAGATTTTGCTTCTAACTCCAATTTTTAATAATTTATACCATATATTTTCCCTGACTACATAGCCAAAGGCTTTTGAAAAATCTATGATTGCAAAATACAATTTCTCACCTCGGTTTATAATATGAGTATAATACTATGAAAAACGAAAATGTTGTCAGCTGTACCCATATTCGTTCTAAAACCTGCTTTCGATTCTATATAAATGTAATATTCCTGTGCCCAAAAGGCAAGTCGTTTATTTAAAATGCTAGTTAACAATTTACCTTACGTACTCAATAAAGTAATTCTCCTAAAATTACTAAACATCATTTAACTTTCCGTTTGTGTGAAGCGGTATTATATATCCCTTACTCCACGCTTCGGGAAAGTAACCACAGTCAAGCATTTTATTGAAAGCTTTGACATAGGGTGTGAACTGGTTTACTCCATGAATGAAGAATTCATTTAATACCCTTGCAGGCCTCCACAACGGTTTTGATCTAATTCAGAGATTGCATGTAAATGTGTAGACTATTTCTTACCAGAAACGGTTAGGACAAACTAACTGCTTGAGAGTTTACTAGCACCCCGTTATAAACGTACAGGCACAACGTCACCCTTTGCTATTCCTTCAATTCTCAAATCATAAAATCAATCAAATAAATAGAGAATATTATGTCAGTGCCTTTTACTATCAGGTGTATTAGGCGAGGCTTAGAAAACAAGACTGGCGAGGCTCTGCCGAGCCATTCTTCGTTTTCGTGCCGAGCCTAATAAACTTGATAGTAAAGGCTGTGACATAATATTCTCTTTATCATGTAGATTGTACACATTTTCTGTATGCATTACTATTATTACCTATTTCTCAGAATGTTACGCTTATCGAGGATGCCGCCATGTTTTTTTTGTTTGTTTGTTTTATGACGTCAGGCAACGTTACGTGCATTACGTTACGTACAGTAAACGCTGAAGGATTCCGCATTGATTTTCTCTATTGGTTAGTGCCTAATACAGCAACATTTATTAAGTCACCCCTTTATTAGGCAGAAAAGTGCATATCTGTATGATAAAATAAATTTATATCCCGGTGAATAGAAAAGATCACCATGTTCATTGATAAACTAAAACACATGAGGTTCTAAATTTAAATCTGACCAATACAGCAAATTTAATAACAACGTTGTTTTGTTTAACAATCGAACAGTTAAATTTTAATCCCAGAACATATCGTCCACGCAACTGATTATAGCCGCTAAAACAATATCCCCTCTCTGTGAAACTTCACAAAAATGTCATATGAAATGAAGTTTCATAGTCCCAGACATGATATGGAGTTTAATTACCAGTGAATTTGAAATATGGGAAATGCTTCCCGAGGCATATCGAAGCCTCTTTGTTTTTACTTTTTTTTATATATCGAAGCACTTTCTCTCCGGAGGGAAATATTTCCCTATTTCAAAAACCCATGTTATTGAACTAAATATTGCTTATAACAGACTGGAAAGCATTCGTTGCTTTAACGTCTCAACTCTTTATCCATTTATTCACTTAAGTTGATCGACGAAGAAGCAGACAAAACTTTCATTTGTACAGATTATTTGTATAGCACTGCGTCCACAATTCAAAGCTATACGCAACAACGACCATATATTAAGGAAATAAATACTAAAAATGGGATCCCTTGGAAGCAACAAACACAAACAAGAGGTAAAAGAAACAGACTCGGTTTTTTTGAGTCCGTTCATGAGAGGTAATCTAAAGTACAACATCTCTTACGTCCTAGCATCGGCTTAAGCGATATTCTACTTTAAAGCCACAACGATTGGGGTTGATGATCCCAAAGGACCATTTTCTAAAAAATCTATAGCTTAATAAGTGTATTGATTTTATTGACATACCAAGTTTTTTCTAGATAATCTTTAAAAAAAAAACATTTGCAAAGTGGTATTAGCGAATCACTGATCTACTGTTAAAATATAAAAGTAATTTAGGAACTCTTCTGCGACAAGGACTATCACAATCTGACTTCTATGGTTACAAACTTCGTAAGATCTTTGGTCATAATCACTTTCATAAAATATTTATTAAACTCGTTAAAACGTTTATCCAAAGAAGTTATGACCCTGTCATTTTGCAACGCACTGCATGTGTAGTGTTTGACCCATTTACATTTATGTTTTCCTTTTTGATTGTGTGATGACCGGACAAAATCAACTTAAATCCTGCAAGAACGGATAAGTTTGATATTTGTCTTCAATTTTGTATTGTCTTAGCTCTGGTTTTTACTTTTATATTCATTTATATAGATCATCTTTGTGTTATATTGGCTATAATGTTGCTTTGCTTATTAGGAAATAAAGCCTGGCGAGGATTTCTTTATATACACTGTCCCGTTTCATCGGGATGACAATAGAGTAAGAGTGAGGTTTGGTGCACCCTAGAACTTGGCTTAACCCCCACCACCCCCGGTTGCCATTTTGTCACTGACCACGGTAGCTCTGTTGTCAAGCTGTTTGTGTCTGAGATGCCATTTGCTTTTCACTAAAGTTGTAATTGCTGTTTGTTTTAATGCGCGTCTTTTGTTTGACTGTGTTTTGTCAAAGCTTCATTTCCTGTCCGATTTTTATACCTACTTTTGTTGAAAACCTGCACATTAATACAGGGATACTGCCATTTGTTTTCAACATAAGTTATAGTCCGTACATACTTTTGTGACATTTTCTTTTTCGATCCGAACCAGATAACTTTATTTTTTTTCTTCGTTTATGTACATTAAGACCTGAGATCTGTGTATAACGGTATAACGGTATATTATCTATATGGTGTGTTAAAGTGATTCTTTTGAGCTATCTAGAGTCAACATCATATCATCAGCGTATTGAGACTCATTATTCTCTACATGAATACTTTTAATTTAAGGTTTGTTTCTTTGCATCACAGATAATAATTTTGCACACATAATGAACAGGTAGGTTGACAACGAATCGCCTTGATAACAGCTTCTTTTTAATAGAACCAGTCTGTCATATGTCCATCGACAATAACGTAATACTAAATTGCGATAAAACAGTTTTATTAACTGATAGTTAAACAAGTGTTAAGTCATGACATTCAATGATACGGTTTCAAAAGCGGGAATATCATACTGAGAAAAATAAGCTTAGCACTATATTTACCACAAATAGCTTAAAGGAATTTAATGTAATTGTATAATTAAGAGTATTTGAAATTCTTGGCATGACATATGTGGGTATTCTTTTTCACTTAAAATGTGTGATTCATGGTAAGTATCAGAGTTATTTCCAATTTAGTTTAAATAGCATATTTCTGATAAACAATATACTACTATTATCAAGAATATAAAATTTTACGAAATAAATATTCTATGTTTCAGATATTAAAAACCGCATAAAAATAAAAATAATAACCGTGGCATTATAATGAATAACGAAAGAAACGCAAAAAAACAAATCATTTTAAAATTACCAATTTACATTAGAAAAAGAACGACTGGTAATTTTTATAAATCAGGTAAATTAAATCGTTTTGCTATTATTTTTTTCAGCAAATATTGTTTATAAAGAATGTATTTCTTGCATACACTTGATAAACATGTTCATTACATTGTTCATGGCGCTGCAGCACTATCCAGCACATAGCCGAGCCTCTGTTCAATGGGATTTACCATGTTATTTTACTTGCTAAAACTTTTCCCCAGTATATATTGCTCAGTTTAAAACAGTATGCCGCACAGTTATCTTATATTGTTCCTATAGACATATATGATGAGTTATAGTTAAAACATTTGTTTATTCTGAAAGCTATGGTTTCTGGTGCTTGTTTGTAGGAGGTGCTTAGAAGGAAGATCGGTCTGCACTTTTTCAAATAAAATTTGTCTTTCGGTTAACTTTCGAGTAATGCAAGTATTAACTCCTTGATTTTATAATATTGAAAGTTCTCCTTCTAAGTAATCATTATTTATTGTCTGAAGTAAAAACCACAATATTTTAGCTTTATGTAAATCAACTGTGAATCCAGTTACCTGGACTTGTATTATTGGACATTCTTGTTTATCACTTGATAATTTCTGTAATTAAGAGAAATACCATTGCAGAAAAACAAATGACTCTTGCAGAAATCCTTCCCTCATTTGTTTCTCATTATGGCCAAACATAGCCACTGCTTCAACACATTTCCTCAAAACTTGTCTTTTGATCATGGAATTGAATTATAATTCAAACTAAACACATAATTTGCTTCTTACAAAAAACACATACTGTCACACGCTTCCACATACAGGAAGGTGAGCAAACATTCAAGAATGTACATAAGTGAGGGACTTTAAACAATTCTCAAACAAAACACAGAGATGTTACATCTATTTTATTTAATTCATTCCATATGTGCAGTAATAAGTGTCACATTTACATTCAGTAGTTTAAACAATGTTCAATTACATTTTATTTACAGGTCAAAAGTATAACACCCGCATAGATTCTTCTGGACGAGTCCGTTAAACCTGGCAATCCATACATGTTTAGATCGCCACAGAGCACTGAAATAATCAAGGTTAATTCTAAAAACAACTTAAAACTGAAAGAGAACAATGCACCTACACTACACAATCATTGTATCACATCTACACACTTCCGTCCTCTGCTCATTGTTTTGGTTTATCATACTCACATTTCTGTACCGAGTATGAGAGTCGTTTCACAGAGTATCTTTCGAGTTTCTGTGTATTATTGACTTTAATAAATGAGCAGAATAGGAGGCTCTGCCGAGTATCCTATCTTGTTATCCAACGTATCCAACGATTCACGAATGTAATATTCTATTTATAACATTACATCCTTACGACATGAATTTTTCACTTCAGTGTTGTTAATTTACCTTTAAATGTGCACATGGCAATCTTGATTTGTTATAAGAAATTCGCGGCGTCCCGTTAGTTTCTCTTCATAACATGCATTTGTTCGATCATTAATATTAATTATAGGATTTTTTTTGTTAGTACTACCCAGGAAGCCATCGAGAGTGATTAATCTAAGTTGGTAGAACTTGTTTTAAAATACTCACGGCGTCCCGTTAGTTTTTCTCTTAACTTGAATTTGTTCAATCATTAATTTTAATTATTAGAATAGTTCAAATCAAATTGTCTTTGCATATTATTGACTTTTGATAATATTGCACCAATAATATATTTAAAAAATGTGTAGACTAATGAAGCAAACAGAATTCTCAATTTTTTATTTAATTATATGCAAACAGTTTTAAAGTCAAAATGATACAGGATTAATAAATCAATGTACTAATTTCAATGCCAAATATAAAACTCAAGATTGCCATGTGTCCCTTCTTGATAAACAATTTTGAAAGTTTTCTTCGTTCAAGTTGGTACAGGGAATACCGTACTAGGCAAGCTTTCCCAGGAAAGAGGCCCTTCCATTGCACTACGGTTGGGCTGACGCCTGCCTGGGGAATGCTTGCCTGGTACAGGAAACCCCGAGGCCATTCCATTGCACTACTGTTGGGCCCATAAGTCTTTCTTATGTATATGAACAGTAAAATTCACGTGGTGTGGATGGTCACCCGCATGGCACTTGAAATTGTAAATAGTTTTAAATGACTAACGTACATATGTGTAGAAGAGACTTATGAAAAAATAAAGAGATTTCCGCGTGTACCTTGAACTCGACACCAATTTGTAAGCTACATTGTCAGCTACGTTGTCATCTATGTTACGCGGTTGTGACGCGTTAAGTTACACCCAAACCAAGTTTAATGTTACGTACATGCATATAATATTGTAAGTAAGATTTCACATAAGTTATAAATAGAGTCTGGTCTCAGCGAGTTGATTTATTTAAATAAAATTCGAGCTGAGACAGGCTCTATCTGTTTTGTAATTTGGTGTACTTAATGCCCCTGTCCGTAACTTTTAAATTCCATTTATTGGAAGTTAGAGTATGGTCAGGCGCCGCCCCTTTGTTTATTAAAACATAAATAAAGAATTAAACGATTTAATGCTATGCGTTCATGAAAGGCAATTTCACCGACCATACAACACTGGCAAATAGTAAGGAATGCATGACCGTATTGTATGATATACCATGCAAATAGTTTACTGTGCACAAACACAGTGATGCACGTGCAGAACGATAAATAAGTCATGGCTTTAATACACTTCCAGAAGCCATGTTATGTGATGAAATGTTTCACTCTCAATAAATAAGTTATTTCATAAATACACAACATGTGTGCCATGTTGATTTAATTAAATAAGTTGAAGACGAATTTATGATGAGGCAGACATGGATTTAACAAAGCAAAATATAGCATTTTTCAATACATTTTTGATCAGAAATAGCTGTTTTTTAAACAAGAGCTACCATGTGCTAAATCTAGGAGATCAAAGAAAATTGCATGTTGATATAAAACGTTCTAAAATGCTAATTCATCTAAGTTTAGGCATCATTGGTCAAATCATCTTCTGTCATTTTATTACGCTAATTTTGACAGGTGTCCTACAAACATGAAATTCACAAAAAAAAAAGAGTAAATATGTCTTATTTTTTAAAATGGTAGATATTGGATTAATGCAGAATTTAAGCCTAAAGGTATGCTATAAATTCTGTTGATCTCTACGCCACGAACAAAAACCAAAAAACAGTACTTCGGGACCCTACGGAAAAATAAAGTGTGGTGTGAGACGTAAAAAACTAAATCTCACATTAGCTGCTTTTCCAAATGTATAGTTCCACACCAGTTCTTCTCCCCCGAACGATAGTGTAGTTTCTTCGATTTCATCAACCAGTGCTTTCCACGGTATATTTAACTTTCTCTCCGACGATAGAAAAATAACTCCCAGAAGGGTTTTATCCACTGCGCATCTCGGTTGTTCAGGTGTATAATCATAACAGCTAATATACCAAAGGTACTTAGTTGGACATGACGAGTAATACGCAACCAGAAGGTCTGTAATGTAATATACTTATATATTCATCGATTTGGTAATTCTCTCTTCAAAGAAATATGTATAAATGCAGGATTGGACGTGTGGTAGCTTCTTGCATCTTTATATATATATATATATATATATATATATATATATATATATATAAAGAAATCAAAAAACATTTGGTGACTGTCCAATCCAGTGAAAATAAAGGAAAGGTATTCATTTGTCATATAGTAATTAAACCTATCAGAATACAATACAAAACACATCACATTTATAATTTAACATTCAATAGCTTGGCATCATTTTTACCAGTATATGTAATATATTCATTATTGTCCATCTGATGACTTACACATTTGTTATTTAATAATCAAATATATAATATAAAAAGTCATAGGCCTATCAATATACATCTACTAACTTAATTAACGAAATAATAACAATAATTATAATAATAGATGTCCCAATACATTATAACTACTCAAAACTATTTAACCTCCTGCAATGAGGTTAAAATCTAGATTACAGTCCTAGTCAACATTACATGGAAATATACAATTCGTTTTCATATTTGCCTTAATCATGACACATCAAATTAAGATCTTGCCGAAACGAAATGCAAGAAATTTGATGTGTAGATTAACGCATAAACAAAACATCATTTATGTTCACAAAAGAAAATAAATAAATAGATAAATAAATAAATAAGTAAGTAAACAAAATGTTAAACTTATAGAATGACATATGCTTCCTAATCTCATTCAAATTAATCAAAAGTGACTTTTAAAAGTATTATGAAATCTTTTTCTGTCCTAATTCAAATAGAACATACTATTTCTCTTCAATAATGCTTTGTGTGTATAGTTTGAAATATTCTCATCGTTTTAACATTTTCATTTTTAGCTCTACTGGCCAAATGCCAGTAGAGCTTATGGGATGGCGAGTTGTCCGTCGTCCGTCCGTTAACATTTACCTCGTTAAGTCGATAGGGCCTTCATTTTTCATCCGATCTTTACGAAACTTTAACATATTGTTAATATCAATGAAAGCTCAGACGAGTTTTAAAACCAGCCAGATCGAACTAGTAACAACGGAGTTATGGCCCTTGATTTAGTTAAAAATGCTATATTTTGCATCGTTAAGACGATAGGGCCTTCATTTTTCATCCGATCTTTACCAAATGTTACCAAATTGTTAATGTCAATAAAAGCTCGGGCAAATTCGAAAACAAACCAAATCGGACCAGTAACAACGGAGTAACAACGGAGTTATGGCCTTGATTTCGTTAAATATGCTATATTGTGCCTGGTTAAGGCGATAGGGCCTTCATTTTTACCTTATCTTTACCAAATTTTACCAGGATTTTTTACTTTTTTTCTTCATTATTTTTTATATATATATTTTTTTTTTTATTTTTTTTTTTTATATATTTTTTTTTTTTTTTTATATTATCTCTTCAGGTCAAGTTCGAAAACCAGCCAGATCGGACCAGTAATGGCGGAGTTATGGCTCTTGATTTAGTTAAAAATGCTATATTTTGCCTTTTTGAGACGATAGTCACTCGCTTCACTGATATTATAAGAGCCATATTAGCAAGTAGAGCGTCCACAGGCCCTCTTGGGCCTCTTGGTCATTAATTCTATAAATTTTGGAATATTCAGGCGTTTCTAATAATAAGCTTTAATATATTGTACCCTAAAATCAGAATAAAGGGGACATTCGAGTAAAAAATGAAATTCATCTTCTAGTGTTAGATAATTGGCATTTTCTTTCATTTAATGGAGTGTTATTTGGTTTATGCCAACGGCCTGTCTCGATTTCTAACCTGTGAGATGACACTATTAATCTTGTAAATGCAAAGCGAGACTTGTTTATTGTAATTTTGTCTAAATACCTTTTAAAGCCAAACTCGGAGAAAAGTTTATAGCTTTAAACTCTAGTAGAGTTTTCAATTTGTTCGGACCAGTTTTGTGTAAAACAATCTTTTAACCTTTGCTTAAATAAACTTATAAACACATTTTCATTTCTACACCTTGGTTTAAACACATGATAGAAACCCAAATGTTCTAACATTTTTTTTATATTTGTTGCCAATGATGATTTATTTGGATTGTTTTGCATATCAGCTAACATCATGCTGTACGTAAGTTTTACATATTTAGAATCCTTGCATCCCAAAATCTTAAACCAATATTTTATCATTGAAACAAATATTCGTTGCCTCATAGACATTCTACCCAGCTCACCGTAAATAAAATTATTTTGGGTTTGGATTTTAACACCAAAATGTTAAATGTACCCGTTCAATTTGATCAGCTTGTATATATCCCCAGACTTCTGATCCACAATATAATATAGGCGATACAAGTTTATCAATAAGTCTAGTGTGTGACTTACTGATATATCTTTAAATTTATATAGATAACTGCTAAGTTTAAAAAATTATTTTAGCGCCTGTCCTGATAATGTATCGCGTGAATCAGAAATGGACCCACCAGTAATAAAAACTATTTCAAGATAGCTAAACTTATTTACTATTTCTAATTCTAAATTATCATACTTAAAGCTAACACATAATCTGTTCCTTCCACCTTTCTTAAAAATAGCAATTTTAGATTTATTTACATTAACTGTTAAATACCATTTGTCACAATAATCTTTAAGTATTTCTAAACCACCCTGTAAACCCTTCTCGGATTCTGAAAATAAAATGATATCATCTGCATATAACACTAATAAAAATCATATGTATTTTTTTTCAGACATCTCCATGTGATTTGATCACTATAAATCATTCAGTTTAATGTTAATTTACAAAGAAATACATTTTACATCCAGTACTTTTAGGATTTCTGCAAAGTTGTTAATATACTGAGCAAAATAAATTGAGCACAAAAATGCATGGCATTTCCATAGTCGAGATACAAAACCGTGTATGTTCGGGGTCAATGAAAAGGTGACATAGATATGACCTATAATAATTCTACAAAGTCATTGTAAACAAAGTCGATGATAAAGATAACGCAAATATGTTGGGAAAATAGTTTTATAGGTTATCGAAAATCGTACTCATTTCAATGAAAAGGGAGGTAATTTTAAAATTACAAAATTTGCAACGTTTACACTTGAGAATAACAATTGTTTGTGAACACATTACAGCGTTTTTAAACAATGTTTTCAAAACAATACAATTGTATACTGAAATAAGTTGTTTTCAATATATGGGAGGTAATTCTGATACTTCGCTTAGAAAATACTAAAATAACATTTTGTTCATATCTTTAATCTATGTCCCTAAAAGGTTGTGCTAAACTTTTTTTTTGTTCAGAATATGTATATAACCTGTTAGCTATAAAGAATTAGACACCAAAATGTAATTAAATTATATGATTTCGTTGAAATTTCCATCAAAAAGGCTTTGAAAACACAAACGTCACACATTTTACAGCTCTAACTCTGTACACATGTCAGTGGTTACTATAACAGTGTGTAGTTGTATAGTTGTATACTGCACTGACTCCGACTGGAGGGTATATTTTTTGGTGGGGAGAGGGGGAGGTATTATCAAATCTTTCAGATCCTAGCTGGTGGGATTTAATGTTCATTCTTTCAGAAAAAATACTGCATATTTCAAACAGATATGCTTAGTGCCAGAACACAATCTATATCGTTGTCATATGATGAAATCTTATGCTTCATATAATGACGTCAGATGCTGCTTCGGTTTTCACCGTACAATACCGAACAACGGAACAACCTCTTTAGTTTCCGTATCCGGTATTTAACGGTAACCGAAATTGATGAAGCAAATCCGATGAACAACTACCTGAATGGAAAACACCGATGATTAGGCCTATTTGTATATTAACTGCACACGTGTATTATGACATGTGATAAATATATATAAAGGGATGTATGTCTCTTCGAAAGGTAACTCCAGTGCAAATTTGCATAGAATTCGGTTTATATAGTTTCATTATGTTCACACGAATAATCTTATCTCGTTTAATTCTCAATTTATGTTCTACCTTTCACATATAATTGTTGTTTTTTTTACTAGAATGACAACATATTCTTTAACAAAATAGAAATTAATGTTGAACAAATATCAGTAGCCATATTATGTACATTGCAGATAAGTATGATGTGGGGAAGGGCCGTAACTAATGTGTAAGAATTTGTGGACCATCCCATTTGTATATTTGGTAATACAATATGTTATAAACAGTGCAAACACTGTCTTTGCAGTCAGGGAGATGTCAGAATACGCTTGTTGATGCTGCTGCTGTCTGTTTTTACTGATGTCCATGCTGTTGTGTTGGAGGTTGTACTGGTGGTTGTGTTGATGTATTTGATTTTAAATATTATTACTATTATTATTATTTGCGAATTTAATTGTATGATTGTAACATATGCTCACTGTGTTTCATGCATTGTTTGCATTAGTTAAACAATAATCAACAGACTGAAGTAAACAAAAGGGTTGACAGAAATAAACAGGAACATATATATCTAATAATATTGAAGAAGCATTAACAACTGAACTCAGCCTAATCTAAGCACCATCGCGATACATACCGTTTGGCCACATAAACACTGCTTGATCGGTTCCTGACACGGGACGCGCTTTTATTTTGTATTGTGTACATGTAGAAGGGTCCGGTCTGGAATTATTCCTAAAATAGATGTGAAAGTATAACGGATAATCTACTGACGGTGAAACATTAATGTCTTAAATAGGGTATGCATCTTCTTCTATTGTCACAAATTGAAACAGCGCTTTACGAAAGGTCTGACATTTAATGAGAAAATGTATATCTAGAAAGGTATAAATATGTTTATTAAAAGAAATTTCGATAAAGTTAATTTTGTTTTAATTTCAAATGTTAACGACCAACATAAATACAACACCGTAGTTATGACGATATATTGAAACATTATGACCATCACAATACTTTTAATACACGTATACTTTGAACGTTTGCTACAAATTGTAGGGCAGATATATTAAAAGTGTATGTACAAACCCAAGTGTCAACCCGGCTACGTCTACGGTGTAGGCGCCGGACCTTCTCTTCCTGAATCGTATTTCGGAATCGTATAGAGGACTAAACCCTTCACAGTTGCAGGCCTTGCCAAAGAATGCATGATATAGGACCTTTTCTATCATACTGTAAACAAATATATAGTACTTAATCTCTATGAATTTTGGTGTGACTCAGGCCTGCAGCCAAGTCACATACATATGCATTTAAATTGACTTTTACAAGCACTTTCGTTAATGGAAATTGTCTTATTACCCAAACATCAAATTCGGTCGCTTGTAATGACCCGTATAATGCTGTCGAAAACTCATCCAATAGTAGCACCAACAGTCGATTATAAGCATTTAAAAATACTAACCCTCCAAATAACGTCCAAATTACACTACAAAACCGTTTATCAAAACTCTAGCCAGATTTTCAGGTCATGTAATAATGTATATGCGTCGATTAAAAGTATAGGTTTATTTGTGGGTTCTTAAAATACCCGTGAATATGAGTTGGTAACTTTATTTGACGCTCAAGTTTTTGGGTTTGGTCAGATGGGTCAAAGCCGTTTATGTTGTGTCTATAATAATAATAATAATAATAATAATATTTTTATTTCAAGAGGATAACGTATTTGGCTACAAAAAAGAAATATAAAAAGATCGGACAGGAGAAGTAGCATTCAAGGAGGACAGTCAACCAGAAAACACAGAAACAAACACGCAAACAGACAAACAAGAAGGCAAAAGCAATAATAAATGCAAACGACATCACAAACACAAAAGGGTTGACAATAGGGCTACCGCCTTGGAACGGTCAGTGGCAAAGTAGGCCACTGGGGGTTTAAACCGGTTCTAGGGTGCACCAAACCTCACACTTACCCTACTGTCATCCCATTAAAACAGGACAGTGTAAAAAAAGAAATCCCCGCCATGATCTAATCTCTAACCAACAAGGCAGCATCAATAGGCAATATAAGTAAAACACAAATATGCTCGTGTAAATATAATACAAAAAAAAAAAATAGCCTAAAAAGCCACAATGAAGGTACTCAATGACTTGGCAGAAGCCAGAGCAGTAAGATAATAAACCATTAACATATGGTCCTCAGACAAAATTGATACATTTACAGTTTGTACAAACATCATTAAACCAATGGTACAAAATGAATAAAATAAGTCTAGAAACTTCATGATTTTTCTAAAATTGTGGTATTTGAGATACATTGATTAAGACT
This sequence comes from Cyrtodaria siliqua, assembly GCA_037043455.1. NCBI lineage: Eukaryota > Metazoa > Mollusca > Bivalvia > Adapedonta > Hiatellidae > Cyrtodaria > Cyrtodaria siliqua. Next base: position 30,853 of record JAWPHD010009386.1, on the reverse strand, counting down.
TATTCATTTTTTTAATAGATGATGTGTATACAATATAAAACTAACGTTTAAAACTCGTCAATTGCATATGTTTTTAACAATATACATAAAAAAAATAAAAAATACATTTTAAAACTTAAAGAATTACGTACATATTGTCATGTAGGTGAACATTGTACATGTATATATTGTGATTGACGTAGGTAATACATTGGTAATCAAGTTGTCAAATTACATATATAACTAATCATTTAAACAACACAATAAATACTGCAGTAAGATGATCGCAACACAACAATTAAAAGTGATGGTATATTGAGTGAATATGCAAGTGATCTTGAGAAATATTTTCTGATTGAAATATCATACCTATTTGTTTTATCGACAGGGTCAGCCATTGTTTAATAGTAGTACAAACTATAGAGTTTAGATTCTCAATATATATGTTGTTGACAGGATAGTTAATTTAAGGAACTTGTCCTCGGTAAAAAGGTCAATAAAACTGAACTTAAAGAGCTTTTGCGACCAAGTTATAAATGACAAATACACTGTTATCGCTATTGGTAGACACCAACCAGTGTGTAATGCTATATAGAAGTCAAGAAAAATAAACTGAACTTTGTTTTATTATATAAGCAAAGATTGTCATTTACCGTATTTTATCAATAGACGCTTGCTTTATTGTTGTTTTGTTCTTTGTTATATTTTCCTCCTCTTCTGGATTACCTCGTTAGAACGTTTTTATACATCATCATCGTAGGATGCACACACACGTACGCAACATTTGGCTTTATTATTACAACGCAAAATTAACGTTCCGAACAGCTAGGCCCAGTCTATTGCCTGTACAATAGTCGAACGTTTTTAGAATATTGTGAGGAGGCAATGAAGAGGAGGAAAATAAGAACGACAAGAAACAGCAAGCGCATAGTTTTAAACTACTGTCAAAAGATATATTTGCTAACGTCAGTAAAACGATTTTTTTTTATTCAGGATGACTATATAAGATTAACAAAGTTTTCTTGTTTGTAAAATCCTACACTGTTGCCATGTTTTATGTAATTGTATATTGTATCCTCACGGGCTTTTAAGCCTATTGGAATTTGGAAATAAAGTTATCTTATCTTATCTTATAACATAACGAAATCGCACGTTGATGTCTGATATGGGGCAGAACGGTGTATTTGTCATATTTAACATATTCTCCAAATGCTTGTTTTTTATCTGTTCCATTGATTTTCTGTGTTAATTCTATATAAAAACCTCTTTAGTAAACCAGGTTTTAAATCAACATATCACCCTGGTGACCATTTTAGTATCGAATAGCAAATTGAAATAAAAGTAACACCACTTTGTGCCAATTCATTAACGTCAAAGCGTGCTATATCATTTCAGAATAATTTCAGGACACCAGTGACGTCATAAATCATATATGGTTCTTTTAGCGGTCTGAAATTGTATTCAATAGTAGACACTATTTCCCACCATACTCCGACACATCGGAAACAAATTAATATGGCTGACCGATTTCTAATTTTATTTTTGATTTTATTCGATTGATTTGAACCTATAAACTCGTCCAACATGCGCTACATGTATTAAACATCTTATTCCGGCCAAGCCAAATGAAAATCGCATTGCAGTTTAGGAATTAAGCAGGATCGTGTCAAGCTCGAAGAATTTTAACGTCCGGAAACTCCTCACAGGATCACTAAACCGAAAGGCCCGGACGATCTGCATTACTAGATACCATACCGATACTTCCTACAGCGTGTCATGAAAATCGGATAAAATATGTAAGAGGAGTTTAGCGGAAACACTTTACACTTGTTACAACTTCAAAGTCCCGTTACTATGTTAAAATCACTCACCAAAACGCCAAATATGTAAGAGGTGTTTAGGGGAAACACATTACACTTGTAACACGCCCTGACAGTATGCGCTGCTATTCTTCTTACTAGTGTTCAGGAATGTAGGAGGAGTTAAACGGAAAGAAGTTATGTTGAATTTTTTATGGGGCTCAAGCAATGCACCTGCTGTCTTGCAGTTTGGTCTGAGCTGCGTTTTTTTTCTTTTAAAGTCGAATGCGATGCAAATTCAAATACTTTCACAGCTATCGATGCACAGCTATGATGTGCCAAATATATTTGCCAATATGTTATCGGCGTACCATTATGCCAGTACTAAACTATCGGCCCTGTGCAAGAATGTACACTATTTTGTTTCCATTTAAAAAACACTATGTATGTAACAGCTTTCAACTGTCACCAGATGTTGATGCAATATTCAAGTTTATGACACAACATGGGAATATCTATATCTTGCTAATCGACGTAAAAAACATAAACTTACATTATTTTAACAGAAGGTGTCCCCCTTAACTTTAATGATCTCATATTTACACTGGTGACAGAAGATCTCAAATCCAACATACACGACAGATAATAATGGAGTTCTCTTAATGAACATATTTTTAGGACATCACTTATAGACAGTCCTCTGTGTACCTGTGGCATGCCAAAAACAACAAGTCATTTCTCAACCTCCGCGCAGGGATATTGTAGCCACTAATCTCTGCAACCACACAAATCACGTGATGATAGCTGAGGCCATGTGATTACAAAAAATGGCGACACACTACGTAATGCTTGGTACAGCAAACTATTGCCGTAACCAACAGGCAATTGAAAATAACATCGATCATCACCTTCGAGAAGATGTTGAAAACATGCAACCTGGTTTGGCTTGAGTGTAGGCTAATCTCTTTATTAAATTTCCTCCGTTCTCAACGGAATATATGTTTGTTTACAAGTACCGTGTAACTTAGCGTGTTCGCTAAAATTGGTGTTTTTTATATAAATGAATTATTTTTGTACCCAGATACCGTTTTCCACACTATTTTCCTATATTATGAACAAAGCAAGTTGAAATATTGGCCTAAAAATATTTAACCAAAAAATTAAACAGCTGGATTTCAGTTATAAATGTGTGAGGTGGCAGTGATTACTGTAACAGAAAGGGGAAGTAACCACTGCGGGGAGTTTGGTCATTTCTTACAAACTTGTCCAAACGTCGTGAAACAAAGACGAACACATCTCACAAACTTACCATGTGCAATATCAGTGTTGGCCCTTCATAAAGTTCTCACCAATTTACCTCCTTATCATAACATGAGGCCAGTCGGGACTGATAGGGGCTGCTAAACCCAAGTAAGAATAAAAATATGAACCCGATTCGAATCATTAGCACCCATCTCTCAAGTCTTCTAAATAACGCCAACTACCGACACATTTGCTATGATAGTGCAAAGGCTTGATAATGTTGACAAAACCTAGATCAGTTGGACAATATTCAATCATCAGTAAACGTGTTAACGTTGAAAATGAAATAGTGTAATCAAAATGTTTCAACCCTCTAGCGGAAAATGATTAACGGTAAAAGGCCACCCTTTTTGTAGTATTATCAATTAACAAATTTAACTCTTAAACATCATATGAACATTTCTTGATAGTCCCGGAGGGAAACATATAATTAAAACCTCTACTAAGTTGTATGTAAAACCAAGTATTATTTGCATTACGTAGCTACTACTTTTACCACTTCGTGACTGCGCGGGGAATCTTAATTGTAGAGCTTCACAACTATTGCCAGATAATTGATAAATACATTTACCTGTGGATTAATTGACCTGTTCAAAGTTTTTTACGTCATCAAATACGATCTTATTCGCACTTTTCACAGATATTGCAATGTGTGAATTGTAAATATCTATTGTTGTGTATTGATTTCGATTGAAATAAAAAACTTAAACATGTTCATGAAACAAAACATGACCGGAGAACTCTACCCACGTCATTGGCAATAAACGTTCGATATGTTTCAGGAAGCTATCATTCAGTTTGCACTATTTCAGCATGCACAAAAACCAGAGATGAAAAGAGCGATAGTTTAATTCATGTACCTTTTAAAGCAAAAGAAAATTGACTTTATAAACTGGAAAAGACAAAAAGAGAAATGATAAAGATATTTTTGGAATTAACATGCTGAGGATTAAAGAACAACCTTTTGTTTTATAAAATACCAGAAGACAGAGTGACGAGAAATATGCAACCTGTGTGTAGAATAGATACTGAGCATTATAGAAGGTGACGTGCAGTTTAAAGACGCGCGCATGTCCGTAAAAATCGACAGCGCAGAGAAGCTCGGAAAATACGACCCTGTTAAAACAAGAGCGATTTTAGTAAAATGTAAAGATTTCGTCTGAGAGGTACATGGTGTGAGACAAGCAAGACCGAACTCACGTGGGAGTACAATCGAACTTTAAAGCAATTTGAAATTGACCTAGATGGCAATACATGAATCAAGGTAATTCACCCGTATGGTAAATTTTGTACGAGTAAAGGACGAACTAAAAGGGCGAGCAGTTGACGGTGGGGTATGGGTGGGGGTTGGGTGGGGGAGTAGATTTTGATTTATATGAGATGATGAAAAATGATATGTAGTGTGCCTTAAATTTGTCAAAAAGTCATTTTGTTAACAGAAAAAATATCAATTGGTTCTTAGCATATCCATATATCCCGACTGAAAACTCAACTGTGCATGACATATTATACAGAGTAGACATTTAAAAAATTGAAGATGACATAAATTATTTTACCCAACAGAAAATACGATGTTGCTTGGCGACATAAACAGTCGCGTTCGGCAAAAACGTGGCTTCTAATAGGAGAACTGTGGTTATTTCTGTCTTCTGTTTAATTTCGCTATGCAAACTTAGACAAGGAGACAAGTATTGGAGAATTGTGGTTATTTCTGTCTTTTGTTTAATACAAAACTGTCTATTTCGTAATGTAAACTTTTGACTGTTACTTGTGATATGCAGGCTTCATAACCGCTGCTCCCAACTGAATTCCATTATGTTTATTTCGCTCTTCGGGGCATTCAATTTTATTAGATACTGGAACCATACGCCGTACGACATGGGAAAGCAATAAACTCCATGTCCACCGCCATATGCATGCCATCTTCGTGTTGGTTTAAATTGTTGTACTATTGATTTTATTAATATTGAGTTCTGCTCAACCCGGGGCTAGAGGGCGTGAGCTGTAGCTAGCATATTTCACTACCGCTCATGAACAGTCTCAATCAAACCGAGACTGCAATCTTTCGTATGTGTCGTTTTCGGCCGTTTCCAAAGGTCCATTATCATACTCTTTTTTTCAGACAAGAAGACATGTATTTGAGAATTGTGGTTACTTCTGTCTTCTGTTTAATACAACACTGGTCATTCCGCTATGCAAACTGAGAATAAAAGACACGTATTGGAGAATTGTGGTTATTTCTGTCATCTGTTTAATACAAAACTGGCCATTTCGCTATGCAAACTGAGATTAAAAGACATGCATTGGAGAATTGTGGTTATTTAGAACTGTCTTTTGTTGAATACCAAACTGTCTATTTCGCAATGCCTGTTCGACTTGTATGCTTATTTTAGACTAAAAAACACATATATTACAACGTGGAGGGATGTTATGAACATGTGTTCATCTCCATATCTATTTAGAGAGACTAAAATCAGACTTCGCATCCATTGTTAACAAAACAGGATGTACATAGAAACATTGCTAAAAGTAATTTTGAAACTGTATTGTCAAAACATTCCGCATCGTTTTCAGTCTTAAATCAAATAAAACATTCTGTTTTCTTAATCTGTCATGCACATTTACGTAATATAATAGCCGTTAGTTTTTTGAATGTTAACATTCATGATAAACGAAAAGTATTGTTTGAAAAATCCAGTTTCAATGAGATTTAAAGAAAAACAACGCGCATTTGTTAAAAACATTTTCTATAGATTTTTCTGCATAACAAATGTTCTTTTAACTTTTTGTACAGTAAGTCTGTTATATATATAGACAGAAAAGGCAAAAATAATGGTAGGTCACAATGATTGTTAAAATTTTAAAAAATAATTTGTAATGCCACTACGTCAATCTGTCCAAAAAGTTGAACAAGTCCATGAAATAGGTAAATAAAACATTTTTGAAGTCTAATCATTTATTCATAGGTCACAATTCTGCAAAAATTGTATTAAAGTAAAGAACATTTAATTACAATAACATTTAAAGCTCATCTTTATGTAAAACCTATATGTTTTTTACAAAATCTGTTGAGACCGTTACCATAATTTATGCACAAATTAGCCCATAATGATACAATTTCTTCTTTTTTTTGTATGTTCCCAATAATAGAATTTGTTTAAACTTTCTAATCACATAGTTTAACATATATTAAAACAAAATGTGCAATAAAATGTTAGGTCCCCATGCTTGTTTAGAATTTATTTTTTGAAACTCTACCCCTATGCTAAAAGGCCAAGTTTTGTATGAAATTATATAAAAATGGTATATTTTCCTTTTTTGTTATGTTCCTAATAACAGAATTTGTTCAAACTTCCTAGGCACTTATTTGAACATATAGTGCGACAATATATGCAATTAAAATTATAGGTCACCATGCATATTGAGATTTAATATTGGTTTTTGGAACCCTACCAATATGCTTAATTTTTTTTATTTTTTTGGACTTTTTACAAAATGCTATATTTTTCCTATTTTATGTATCTAATAATAGGCATTTATTTAAATAAAGACAATAAAATAAAAAAATAAAAATTAAATAAAAAAAAAAGACAAAAAAATACAAAAAAAACATCAAAAGCAACATTCCTGTATATTTTTAGGAAAATCCATCCAATAGTTTTAGAAAAGAAGTCGCCCAAAAATGATGTGCATGGAAAACTACAGAAAATGCCTTTAAATTGAAGTTTTATTGAAGATACTAATGTCTGTATTTGTAATAGATTAACGTAATAAGTATTTTAAGTTTAGGTTTTAGTGGACAATCTAGAGATACTCGTATATCAATTTATATTATATACATTTTGTTGTTGTTGAAAATATGGATTTTAATTATCATGCAAATAGTGGTCTAAAACGAATATAGAACCGTTTATCAATTAATGTTGTTGTGGTTTGTTATTCGAAATACATGTGTCATCTGATGTACATCAGTATCTCATTGTATTAGTGTATCATACAATAATCAGAAAGTACTATTACTTACGTATGTATCGAAGTCCTCTCGTAACATGGCCTTGGCCTTGGGTATTCTGAAAGACGTGACGTTGGAAGATGCGCCGCATTATGGATGGGGGTCATGTCCTATTGTTGCAACTGCAAGAAAACACATGGTGACGAAAGTCACCAGAAAACGAGTCAACATCATTTTCCGGCAGAAAAATCGCTATAAAACCGTTAAGAATAACGCTGTATAATACAAGGTTCTGTCTAATGATCTACAGCGAGTATAAGTAAATTAATATATAGCCATACTAACAGATGCCTTTGGCGGATTTTATTTGCTTTATAATTGCCTTATAATTGCCACGTTTATTGCCTTATTTCCGTTGTGTAGTTGATACAATTCGTGAATTTTGATTGGCTGTTTTATGAAATGCTGCGGCCTGAAAGCTCCAATCATTTACACGCAATAATAAACACCATTTATTGTCTCGCCCACATAGTGGGTACAGCTATAGAACCGTTTTATTACCGAGCACAAACTAGTTTCAAACGGTAGTTAAACGAACTTGAAACGCGACACTTAATAAACGCGTTTAACTGGTTTTCTGTCGATCAGCCAATCAAAGTTTGTAAACGTTTTCTGCTGAAAACGGGTTTGTGCCATTTCGAGTTTTTGCGTTTGTAAATTTAGCCGATCAGATTGCTAATATTTAGTTTGGCCAGAGCAAACGGAAAAAAACGGAAAACAACGGGGTTTTGCCGTTTGACCAATGAAAATGCAGATCATTTAGACAGTAAAACATTCCGACGCGCTAAATAAATAATATATATATAATTATTTCGTAGCATACGCATACTATTTAAGTATAACAGAGATGCCTTTTTAAGCTATACATGGTGTGGTATAAATAATGAGATACACATGTATATTTAGCGTTTTTGCATAAATGGGATTAACACTAGGTACCTTGCTTTAGACAGCCGCCGCTATGGAAGAGGCTGGCTGCCTTCTGTTGGCCTTTTGCATTTTGTGCAGTACGCTTTGTAAGTCGTTTTGTGCTTTTTCTAAGTTATTATGTGCATTTTCTAAGTTGTCTTGTGCATTTCGTAAGTTGTTATGTGCATTTTTTAAGTTGTCGTGTGCATTTCCTAAGTTGTTATGTGCATTTCGTAAGTTGTGATGTGCATTGTGATGTGCATTGTTTAAGTTGTGATGTGCATTGTTTAATTTGTCATGTTCATATTCTAAGTTGTTATGTGCATTTTCATAAGTTGTTATGTGCATTTCGTAGGTTGTTATGTGCATATTCTACGTTGTCTTGTGCATTTCTTAAATTGTTATGTGCATTTGTTAAGTTGTTATGTGCATTTATCAAGTTGTTATGAGCATTTTCTAAGTTGTCTTGTGCATTTCGTAAGTTGTTATGTGCATTTTTTAAGTTGTCGTGTGCATTTGCTAAGTTTTTATGTGCATTTTTTAAGTTATGATGTGCATTGTTTAAGTTGTGATGTGCATTGTTTATGTTGTCCTGTGCATTGTTTAAGTTGTCATGTGCATATTCTAAGTTGTTATGTGCATTTTCTAAGTTGTTATGTACATTTTCTAAGTTGTTATGTGCATTTTCTAAGTTGTCCTGTGCTTTTCATAAGTTGTTATGTGCATTTCGTAGGTTGTTATGTGCATATTCTACGTTGTCTTGTGCATTTCTTAAGTTGTTATGTGCATTTCGTAAGTTGTCTTGTGCATTTCGTAAGTTGTTATGTGCATTTCGTAGGTTGTTATGTGCATATTCTAAGTTGTCTTGTGCATGTTCTAAGTTGTCTTGTGCATTTCGTAAGTTGTTATGTGCATATTCTAAGTTGTCTTGTGCATTTTCTAAGTTGTTATGTGCATTTTCTGAGTTGTTATGTGCGTTTCATAAGTTGTTATGTACATTTAGTAAGATGTTATGTGCATTTCGTAGGTTGTTATGTGTATTTTCTAAGTTGTTATGTGCATATTCTAAGTTGTCTTGTGCATTTTCCAAGTTGTTATGTGCATTTCGAAAGTTGTTATGTGCATTTTTTAAGTTGTCTTGTGCATATTCTAAGGTGTCATGTGCATTTTCCAAGTTCTAAGTTGTTATGTGCATTTCGTAAGTTGTCTTGTGCAAACTTCAAGTCGTCGTTAAGTAGACTTTTTATCAGAATAGGTTTTGAAGGAAACACCGGTAGAAATGGCGGCTCCAGGAGCGAACGCTATGCTCTGCCTACTTTAAAAAAATTGGGCTAGGTACATTATACAATAAATTCTTAGAACAGAAAATTGATTTCAAAATGTTTAAGGGATTGTCTGACGTATAGTTAATAAATCTTGGTCTGAAAAAAATAGATCGGGTCACAGGTGGCAGTATCAGGAGGTGTGGTACAGGTGGCCATGGGTACGGAAGATAAGAGGCGGGGCCGGAAGACGGGGCGGGGCCGTGAGACAAGGGTGTGGGGTCGGAAGACAAGAGGACATGGGTCGGGAGAGAAAGGGGCGTGAGGTTTTTAAAATAACAGGTTTGTAAAAAAAAAATGATGAAAAATTATCATAGTTTGAGAGTCTGTCTATATCCTATCAAAATCCTTAATTGACCATTATTGTGTCTGCCGTACACGTTCTGTCTCCGCAACAGATACTTTTATGGATTACGTCCCTTGTTTATCAGTACTCTGAGAGAGAAGGGAGAAAAGGGGGCGGAGAAGGGAGATAAGGGAGGGAGAAGGGAGAAATGGGGGAGGAAGGAGGGAGAAGACGACCCCACGTAGCCCCTACCCATCAGTTTTGGGAACTAACAAATAATAATGATAATAAATTGAAAAATATATTTAAATAAAAGTGATATTAACGTGCTATTTGTTGAAAACAACCATATTTTAAGTTTTCCTGAAAAAAGTCCCATAGTACTTAAAATATGTTTGTTTTAAACAAATAACACGTGAAGTCCAGACTCTATTGAACCTACACCTTTAGGACGTCCTATTGGTTAAAAGATGGACGGGCTATAAACCTTAGGACTACACACAAAGACAAACAAATAACACGCTATTTTTGTATTTATTTATTTTTCTTTTTTCTTTTTTTTTTCTCACGTCCGACAATCCCTTACACATTTTGAAATCAGTTTTATGTTCTAAGAATTTATTGTATAATGTACCTAGCCCAATTTTTTTAAGTAGGCAGAGCATAGCGTCCGCTCCTGGAGCCGCCATATATACCGGTGTTTCCTTCAAAACTTATTCTGATAAAAAGTCTACTTAACGACGACTTGTAGTTTGCACAAGACAACTTACGAAATGTACATAACAACTTATGAAATGCACATGACAACTTAGAAAATGCACATAACAACTTAGAAAATGCACATAAAAACTTAGAAAATGCACAAGACAACTTAGAATATGCACATAACAACCTACGAAATGCACATAACAACTTAGAAAATGCACATAACAACCTACGAAATGCACATAACAACTTACTAAATGTACATAACAACTTATGAAACGCATATAACAACTTAGAAAATGCACATAACAACTTACGAAATGCACATAACAACTTAGAAAATGCACAAGACAACTTAGAATATGTACATAACAACCTACGAAATGCAAATAACAATTTAGAAAATGCACATAACAATTTGGAAAATGCACAAGACAACTTAGAGTCTGCACATGACAACCTACGAAATGCACATAACAACTTAGAAAATGCACATAACAACTTGGAAAATGCACATGACAACTTAGAAAATGCACAAGACAACTTAGAAAATGCACATCACAACCTACAAAATGCACATAACAACTTACTAAATGCACATAACAACTTACTTAATGCATATAACAACTTAGCAAATGCACAGATCAACTTAGAAAGCGTACTGCACAAAATGCAAAAGGTCAACAGAAGGCAGCCGAGGCTTTCCATACGCCGAGCCTGAACTATTGTGTAATCGTAATAATTGACATGCTCAACGGCGGAGGATTACAACTTGACTATACACATTAAATATTTAAAGCGGTTAAACAATTACACATGATTGTATTGTACTGTGATCACGATTTATGTTATATATTCCTAAAGCTTATGTTATGCACTTTATTTAGACCTAAAAATGACTATAATCCGTCTTTAAATGACTTTATATGCTTTTGAATATTGCTAATGATTTTACCGACGACTACTGACAGATTTTCATGCTATCAAAATATTAGTACATGAATCAACTATTTATTACTGTACTGCTTTAAATATATGTATACTTTTATTATGTTATTACTTTACTATTGTATTTGATCAAATAAAAAAAAGATTGTGTGTTTAAAAATCGCATTGATTTTATAAGTAATTTAAATTTAAGGTATTCTGATATGTTTCTGTATAGTTTATCAACATGAGATCAAACATAATATTCAATTAAGACCTTAATTGTTTGTTTGTAGCAACTATCATTGATTATAGAGATCAAAGTAAATCCGAAATAATAAACCGCAATAATTTACCAAATTGGTTATTTTAACCAATTTAAATTGTTCAAAGTGAAAGTAAAAGATCAATAAGTTTGTAGCAGTTGTTATTTAATGTTGGGTTAACCGAAACTAGCTTTACAATTATTTGATGCATTTGTTTCATCAACTATAAATTACGGGAGCGAAGTTTGGGGCTTCTCAAAGTCTAAACTGTTGGAAAATTTACATTTAAGGTTCTGTAAACAAGTATTGGGTGTTAGACTATCCACAAGCAATTGTGCTGTTTATGGGGAACTGGGAAGATTTCCACTTTACATAAATAGATACGTACGTATTATCAAGTTCTGGTTAAAAATATGCAATAGTGAAAATATCATTATAAAATACATTAGAGAGTCTTCGTTACAAGACGTAGAAAAGGGATATACAAACCTATTTCTTAAGGTTAAACTGTTGCTAGAGAATATGGTTTTATGTATGTTTGGAATGACCAAAATGTAGAAAATATCAATGCATTTTTATGTATTTTTAAACAAAGACTACTGGATGAATTTTTACAATAATTTAGAGCCAGAGTTGATACGAATCAGGTACTTATGTTGTATAAGGTAGTTAAGGAAAACTTAGCATTTGAATCGTACTTGGATATTATTATCTCTAGGAGCTTACGAACATCTCTATCAAAATTACGCTTATCGGCGGCACATCATTTACGCATTCGTTCTGGTCGATTCGGCAGAGAAAGAATTGAAAGAAATAATCGTGTATGTCAGCTTTGTGTTACAAATGAAGTAGAAGACGAGTTTCATTTTGTGTTTATATGTCCCTTGTATTCTGATTTAAGAACACGCATTTAAAGCGTTTCTATAGATATAGACCTAGTATGTATACATTTACTCTTCTCCTTCAAAGTAATAACAAATCAGAAATACTTATGCTAAGCAAATTTATCAATAAAGCATTTTTGCTTCGTATAAATCGTTTAAACAATAATACTATTTAATAGCGACCGAACTTATTTACTAAGAAAATTAGATTTTCTGGGCGGAGGGTTCTTCCCTACTGTATAGTTTGATTAGTGTCAGTTTCACTAAGACTGAAATTGCTAATAGGAGTGCATCCAATATTTATTATACCTCTGAATTTGTATTTATTTGATTCAATTTATTTTGAATATATTTTCATACACCATAACTATTCACGTGTAGATTAAGGGTATGTATATGCTTTGGTGTATCACGAAAAAATGTAAAGTTTAAGTGAATAAAGAATATGTTCTGTTCTGTTCTGTTCTGTTAATCCGCAAATCAGACGCACTGTTTGACTCTTTTCAAATGTTCAGAGATTTATGTAAGTGTTAAGTTTGTAGCAGTTTTTAAGCAATTCTTAAGGTAATTGTATATTCAACAAAACTAATTTGCTGAACTAAAACAATTAAAGTTAAAACTATATTGTTTGCAGCATTTGTAATTGATTGCAATCACTTTTGTTTATGGATTAATTGTGATTAATATATTTGAAACTGTATACTTATTAAAAAAATAACAATGGCTCGTATAGTTGGTCATAGCCAGACAAAGTATTTACATCAATATCTTAACAAACAAGGTTTTACCCAAGCGTAAAATAGCTGCCGAGAAAGAATAGCATTATATCTGTGTAGTAACTGGGGACAAAGTTTAACATAATAACATATCAAGTCACGTGTTAAAACAATATTAAAAAAAAAACGTTGTCACGAGGACGTAAACATGCCACGAGAGTTTTTCCTTACCAGACAAATTCTTCCCATTTTTTACCATCAGTTCTTCCTACCGGACATTTTTAATCAAGGTGGATGACCTCGCTTCGTTCTGGTCAAATCCTTGACATGCCTTACATATTGATTACATATTCACCTTTGTAGCACGTGTTAACAAACGGTAATCTTGATTTGTTTGAAATTCGCGTTGTGCAGTTAGTTTTTTAAATGACGTATGTGCAATTGTTTAAAGCTGTACAGTCCCTATTTTAACTGGTAATAACTCATGAATATGAATGAGTCACGTGTGAAGTAGTTTCAAATCGACGAACACCCCAACAGTCGGTATATAAGGAGAAATCTATATGTAAAATTGCACTAAATAAGGGGAAAACTTTATCGACCGCCCCCGTTGCTCAATATAATGCTTCAACCCCTTTAATAAAAATAACAAATAAACTTGGGGAAAAACATATTCACTCCCTATTAGACTTAATAGTACGCCCCTTTAAAGAACATCCTATATTACTGTTCAAGTCCAAGCCCCTACTTCTCCAGATAAATTAAAAACTAAAAACTAAAACCCAGAACAATCACCAATTGGATATGGAAACTGAGCTAGATAGCGAAATGTTACAGAGTAGTTTCTGGGGTCCCAAAGTAAATAGGTTCTACAGGCAAAACGGTCAAATTGTCCGCCTCAACCACTCCAACAAACTCACCAAACCCTGATTTTAAGCAATCGACCCCAAACCAATTCAGTCTTTCTATCTGCTCTCCCCCAAGTACCTCTGCGAAGATCAGCGATAACAGTTTATTTGACGTGACTCAAAACACGTCAGTATTATCACAGAGAAACACTTACGATTCGAGCTGGTCATCAAACATTAGTATCATACAAAGGTCGATCCCGGACCTGGCTGAATTCGATGAGACCCCAACCCCTAGTACCCCAATTAGGATTACCCCCATATTTCATGAATCTTCCTCCCAAACTTCCCCCCCCCCCCCCCCCAATAGAATAAATGTGACTTATAATTCCAATATTATAAATACAAATATAGATGTACTAACTAAAATTACTATCAGATTAATAAATGAAAAAACTAGACCTTGTGGCCCCTTATTAATCTCACATATTCAGAGAGAACTACTTAAGGCCATAAATCCCCCTCTAGTTAAGGGAATAAGCACAAAATCCAGCCCTCTCATAGTCAGTTCCCAACCAGACAGAGATATCCAATTACGAATTACAAACCATACAAATTTAAAGAAAAATAGGCTTTTAAAAACTCCTAAAAAAATACCAGGTTCCCTTAAAGGGACTAAGACTCCACGAAAGACCATTTCTACATCTATAGCCACCAAGCGTCGAAATTCAGACATTAGGAAAAGTATCAATCAGTTTTTGAAATGAATGATTCAGTTATTATTATTTCTTTTAATGCGGGAGGGCTAACGCATACCAAACATGCCGAAATTAAACTCTTTTTAGATCTTAATCCCGAAGTAGACATCCTATGTATACAGGAAACTAAATTTAATAAAAATAACTTTAAATCTATTCCAGGATTCAGACATGAATTTAAATTCTTTAAGAAAGATAATAGCTGTTGGGGGCTGGCAGTATATTTTAAGAATTACATTAATTATGAAGTCATCGATATTGACAACCCCACTGATATTGATAATGAAACCACAATTGAAGTCCAATTGTTTGACATATTTTATAAAGAATTTTCCTTTATTTTATCTAATCTTTATTCCAGAAATTGTAATAGGAAATCACTTAATCATATCACTAATAAAATAAGTGAATATAAATTAAAAAATGTGATTATTACTGGAGATTTCAACGCCCATCACCAGGCCTGGGGGTCTGATAACTCAAATATTAAAGGCAAAGAAATTTTAACTTGGGTAGATGAAAACAATTTATTTTTATTAAATGATGGCTCACCAACACGCTTAGATAAAGGGACGGGAAACCTTACTCACATAGACTTATCCTTCTGCACAAACTCGCTATCTTTAATTTCCCATTGGTCCGTTTTAAATGACAACTGGGGATCTGATCATTTCCCCATCTTTCTATCAGTCCAATTGTCTTCGGAGAAGATCTCCCACGAGCATTACAATCAGGATAGGTTTAATTATAATAAAGCAGATTGGGACCTCTTTGATATTTTATGTCAAAAACTTAAACCTGATGATTTAATTACAGAAGATATAGATATTTTTAATAATAACATCACGGACGCTATCCTTAATATAGTCCACCAAAGCGTCCCTATCTACAATAATATGCCTAGAAAGAAAAACGTCCCATGGTGGAATTCTGAATGCAAAGAAGCCATTATAAAACGTAAATACATGCTCAACAAACTTAACAAAAGATCCATCCGAAGTGAACCTACACAATTTTAAGCAAGCAGAATATGATTCAAAGAAAATTATTACAAAAGCAAAAAAAAGCAACAGGGATGAATTCATAACCTCATGTTCTTTAAAACAAACAAATACAAAACATTTTTGGAATAAAATAAATAGAATAAGAGGAAAATCCTTCTCATCCATTCCACTATTAAAAACCAACCTGCAATATGCAACTACGAACAAAGATAAAGCGGATCTCTAGCTAAACATTTTTCACAAGTTTCGAGCAAAAACAATCTCAGCAAAAATACCAATGATTATCAACATAATTTTGAAAACAATTTTAATACAAAACTAACTGATATAGATGAAGATGATGACACTAACTATTTACTTAATACCCCTTTTTCTCTCTTCGAATTAAAAGATGCAATAAATAGCAGAAAAGATTCCGCTGTGGGACCGGACAAAATATCATATATTTTATTTAAGAACATGCCTGACTCCACCCTCAATATTTGGCTATCCCTTTATAATAATATTTGGTCCTCCAAAAAATACCCTGCTTCCTGGAGACTTGCCTGCGTTATTCCCATTTTAAAACCGAATAAAGACCCTAACGACCCTAAATCCTACCGTCCCATTAGCCTCACCTCCCACCCTAGTAAGCTTATGGAATTCATGGTTAAAGTCCGCCTAGAACACTTTTTAGAATCAAATAACTTAATAAATAAATTTCAATCAGGTTTCAGAAAGGGACGTAGTACCCAAGATCAACTAGCAAGACTTCAACATGATATTATTTTTGCCAAAAACATTGGCCATTCAGTTTTAGCCATTTTTCTCGATTTACATGCAGCATTTGATCTTGCCTGGAATATAGGAATCCTTTCTAAATTATTTGACCTCGGTATTAGAGGTAATTGTTTTTTCTTCATCAAGGCATTTCTTCAGGACAGGAAAATTACTGTAAAAGTTGGTGACTCCCTTTCGGATGAGGAGACTCTCGAGAGGGGCACCCCTCAAGGATCTATAATCTCCCCCACTTCTTTTTAATGTACTTATAAATGATTTGCCAGATATAATAAAAGAATCAGGAATGGTAATTAGCCAATTTGCAGACGATAGCAGCACTTGGATTAAGGGGGAAAATCTTGATAAACTACAAATTAAAGCCCAAAAAGGGCTTAATTTAATTTGGGATTGGGCTAATAAATGGGGTTTTAAACTTTCTCCTAATAAAACAGTAGGTATGATTTTTGGTAACTCTTCCAGGGTTTCTTTAGATTTACATTTAGGAGATACCAAAATTATATTCAATAAAAGTGTTACGTTTTTAGGTCTCATCTGGGACCGTCGATTAACTTTTAATACACATATATATAATCTTATAGCCAAATGTGAAAAAGATCTAAATTTGTTACGTATGCTACAAGGAACAGATTTTGGCTCGGATAGAAGATCGCTAATTATTTTATATAAAACCCTGATAAGATCTAAAATTGACTATGGATCCCACGTTTATTCATGTGCTGCACCGTCACTTCTTCAACAATTAGATATAATCCAAAATAAGGCATTAAGGATAGCACTGGGAGCGCTGAATACAACACCTAAACATTTACTAGAACACGAGTCTGGAGTTCTCCCACTACATTTACATAGAGAGGAGCAGATGCTGCGTTTCTGGGCCAGGACCCAAACGAGAAAATTATTTAATCCTGTTAATGAGATCTTTAAAACAACACACTGCAAAAAAAAAATCGCAAAAAAAAAACCGTTTGGCACAACAATACTTAATTTAACGCAGGATTATAAAATAGACAATATAAATATAGCGGACTTTAATCCTAGAGATATTCCACCATGGACTCAAGCCCTACCAAAAGTTGATATCTCCATTACAAACATTATTAAAAAACAAGACAACCCTTTACTTATTAAACAAATTTTTAATGAACATATTGACAATAAATATAGTTCCTATATAAACATTTACACTGACGGATCTAAGGATCCTGTCACAGAGCGTGTGGCATCTGCCTTCGTTATCCCCTCGAAAAATATTATTAAAATAAATAGAATTTCTGATGGACTCTCTATTTTTACTGCAGAGCTGATCGCAATAATCAATTCCTTTAAATGGATCATCCAAAATAAACCTCCTAAATCAGTTATCTTCTCGGATTCCCTCTCTAGCCTTACTTCAATTAAAGATAGGACAAGTAAGTCTAGACCAGACCTTATTTCTAACATTTTAATTCTACTCAATGAATGTAATATCCTAAATCTCATAGTTAACTTGGAATGGTGTCCAGCCCACGTAAATATCGCAGGCAATGAAAAGGCCGACCTTGCCTGCAAGGCAGGGCTGGATCACCATGCTATCGATAAGGATATTCCCTTCGGACCTTCAGAAGTTTATTCTGGCATTCGTAAAAAAATAAAGGAAAAATTAAACACTTATTTAACCATTCAAGCCAATAAATTTAAAACGTTTACTAGACTTAGTTGTAATTTCAGAAATCATGCCTTATTCTCTGATAATAAACTCCTTAATAAAGCCATAACACGACTCAGAATGGGATACAACTTATTACCATCGAGTTTAGGAAGTCATATCATTAAAGATCTTGATAAAAATTGTACTTCCTGTTGTGTCCCATACACCACTGAACATTTTTTACTTGAATGCAGTCAGCTCGATATAAAAAGGGAAGAGTTAAAGTTAAAATTACAACAAAGCGCTATACCTTTTAATCTAAATAATCTACTCGACCCACAGAAAAAACATAGGCAATTGACTTTCAGCGCCCTTAGTGATTATGTTAAGGCCACCCATTTCGAAAAAAAAATCTAACTTATTTACGCATTTATGACTATATTGTCCATACTTTCATATATATGCATGTTGTAATGGCAATATCCTGTGTATAATCATCATCAGAAAAAGACAATTAATCTGCTTGTGATTAAATATATACCACCCAAACCCCCTAATATAAGTGGCCGAGTTACAATTGAACACTTGATACATATAGGATATGGGACTGATCCGGTGGACGCGTTGGGGCGATTTTTGAGTCTGATGACAACGCAGGCACAACGGTCCAGGACAAATCACATACTCTTATATATATAATGCGCCACGACTAAGTGAGTGTGGGGACTGCCCTACCTCACGGCGCCAAGGAAGTGATTATTATACATGTTTAGCTGACTATTGATAGGATTTAACTGACATGGTCCCTATCCTAATAGTAATATAAGTGCATAAACCTCTAGATTTAGACTAAAACTATAATGTTGAACGGCCCAGTGGATTAGCTTGTATGTTTTGTCTGCTGGGCTCGAAATCACTGATGGTTTGATTTAAATTCGTTCGTTCAGTATAATTGTACCAAATTGTAAACCCTTTCTTTTAGAGTAACAACATAATCTATAAACTTCGTATGAATAACATAGTCTACTTATATAGTAGACTAAATTTGGGTCATACTCAGTACTGACTGCTACCTGGTTAGACGGTCGTTGTACTGGCTCTCTATGTGGTAGTCAACACAGAGACGTACGTTATTCTTTATATGATTATTATAAACTACTTAATTAATACAGTTATGATATGGGATTGATCCGGTGGACGCGTTGGGGCGATTTTTGAGTCAGATGACAACGCAGGCACAACGGTCCAGGACCAATCACATACTTTTATATATATAATGTCTAGTTGACCTTTGATAGGAATTACCTGACATGTTTTTACAGACAGAATCTACTTATGTTCATATACAATAACCTTCAATATTTAGATACATTACTCAATTTGTGATTTATCCCTTGTATATACAAATTATGTTTCGCTCCAATATCTCACATAATGTCTATGTATTCCTTTGACCGTTGCCCTCCCCAGTGTGACCTCCTCGTGGTTTTGTGTGGACGAGCAACCCTCCTCAGACCAAGGTCTCTCTCATAGAGAGAGGACTTGAATGCTGAGGAGTTGTGCCCGACAAACTGCATTGGGTATTTTTATTATCTTTTATTATTTTTAATAAATATGATATATTTTATTGAGAAACATTAATTATACAACGGGAGCAACGATCAGACATAACATGGACAATGTATATATGTAAATAACACACCGAATATTTTTAAACTTCTAGAGATGTGGGATATATTTTATTATAATAGCTCGCTCGCCACAATTCCGACTTTGGTTCATTATACATAGAGGACATCAAAATTCATTGTTTGGTGACAATTGTTGACAGCAATTTAATAAGTAATATACCTAAGAAGCTCATTGGTGTCCCTGGCCTAATATAATAGAAACAACTATAGTAAATATACATACAGTAATCCGCCATAGACAATACTTACGTTTGCTTAGCTCTTGTCGCCTAGTAAAAAATACGAATGAATAAATAAATCCCCTATGTATAAAATAATTATGAAATATAGAATGTATAATCAACATAAGAAAAGCACGCCAAAATGCCTAGTGCAACAAGGTGTGCCAAAACAAAAACTTAAGATAGATAAAATTGCACAAAAGTAGCGCGGTGGTGTAATGGTTAGCATTGCGGCTTAGTAACCCAGGGATCGTGCGTTCAATCCCAGCCAG
Source organism: Cyrtodaria siliqua (assembly GCA_037043455.1). Lineage (NCBI taxonomy): Eukaryota > Metazoa > Mollusca > Bivalvia > Adapedonta > Hiatellidae > Cyrtodaria > Cyrtodaria siliqua. Next base: position 10,545 of record JAWPHD010009386.1, on the reverse strand, counting down.
GACCGAATTTGGGTTAATTATCGAAATATTTCAGGAAAGTATTTCCTACCTTACCAGTCCTTCGGATGAGACTTTAAACCGAGGTCTGCTCGCTAAAATGCTTAGTGCAATACAGCGAGGATAAATAAACGTACAATTTCACATTTTTATTTAGCCTCCGTACAGGTAACATCGATAAATATACGGCTCCAGAATATATGTGATAAAAAATAGTTGCCCAGAACGGGATTTGAACCACTTGTAACATTTAAAAGATGTACGCTGAACCTCTAGACCACTGCTATTCATTGGTATTTTGTAGCATTTTTAACACTAAATAGGCATTACGTAATAACAAGAGCGCGCACACAAACTCATCAAGCGCTAAATAACAAGTCGATATAAGGTTGATTTGAGACGAAGTATTAGTTTCATATTGATAAGATACAGTATTACACCAGGCAATGTTAGTTTACACGTGCGACAATATGGACTGCATATTTATTGATCCATCTTTAGTTGCGTTCAAATATGTTGTTATTTTGGCTGATAATATATGGTAGTTAGTATACTATTTTCTCAAGTAGCGCTGTAGTTCAGTGGATAGAGCACAGGACTTGAAATCAGAAGGTCGTGTGTTCGAGCCCCGAAAGAAGCTAACTTTTTTTTTCGGTAAAAATTACTGTTACCTGTGTATAGGTACGATGTGCACTGGTCGATGTTTATACAGTTAATGATTTCATGCGCCACATTTGCTCGCTTAAATACCCGATTTCGACATGAGCTGGTGAACATGAAGTTACAAATAAAGACACGCCTATAAAGAAGAAATCGATTGATATAGGGACTCTGTAGCTTTAAAGAGATAAAAGCAAATAGCAGAATAACTAAGAACAGTTAACTCTCAAATTGTTAAAGTCAAAATGAAACTAGATTAAGTATTCATGGTGCTATTAATAATGCACGGTACTAACTTCAAGGTTGCCGTGTGTCCCGTTAATTAAATTATTAATGCAGGTAATGATATAATGTTATTTAAAATATATAGTCTACAGAAGGCCAACAATTAATAAATTATCTTATGTTAATGCAAGTACACTGGGGAAATTATTTACATGGGTTTTAAATAATAGACTTACTGATTGGGCAGAAAATTATAGTGTTCATATTGAGGCACAAGGCGGTTTTAGAGCTAACATGGGAACAATAGATAACATTTTTGTGTTACAAGGGCTTATAACTAATTGTATTAATATGAGTAAACAATTGTATTGTGTCTGTGTTGACTTCACGAAAGCTTTTGATTATGTTGTTCGTGACAACTTATGGTTCAAACTGATAAAGTTAGGTGTGCGTGGTAAAATATTTAATGTTATTAAATCTATGTATACTTCTGTAAAATCAAGAGTGAATTATTGTAATGACCTCAGCGAGGAGTACACGTGTATGTTGGAGTAAGACAAGGGGAACGTTTATCACCTTTTCTGTTTTCTATGTTTCGATTGAAGATGAATTTATAAAACATGGTATTGAAGGAATTAATGTTGATATGTTTAAAGTATTTCTCGTATTATATGCTGATGATATTGTTATATTTGCAAATAGTAGTATATAATTACAAACTAGTTTAAATTTGCTATCGGGATATTGTAATAAGTGGAAACTTGGTGTAAATACATCAAAAACTAAGGTTATGGTATTTAAAAAGGGTGGCTCAATGCCAAGAAATTTAACTTTTCATTTAAATGATAATGCATTAGATATTGTTAATAGGTTCAACTATTTAGGCATAGTCTTTACAACGGGTTGATCATTCACCGATGCTCAGGCAACACTTGCAGGACAGGCTTTAAAGGCTATATTTAAAATGAACAAATGCCTATATAAATTTACTGAGTTATCTATTGAACACAGATTATATTTATTTGATAAATTAATCACTCGAATTTTGAACTATTGAACTGCAGTTTGGGGTTTTACAAAAGCTAATGCAATAGAAAGAGTGCATCTTAAATTCTGTAAGAATATATTAAGTGTAAAGAAGACAACGCAAAATGATTTTATATATGAGGAGTTGGGTAGAAAATCCTTTTTATGTCAACGGCAGTTTATTATAATAAAGTACTGGCTCAAAATATTACATAGTAGTGAAAATAAGTGTGTAAAAATAGTTTATGATATGATGATCAATGACATAACTGGCCAACCGAATAAATTAAACTGGGCTTTACTATTACTTGATCTTTTGTGTAATATGGGTTTCCATGATGTATGGTTAGCACAAAGTGTAGGAAATGTTGAAATATTTTTGCTCGTTGTCAAACAAAGACTTCATGATAATTTTATACAAAACTGGCATAATAGATTGCAAGAATCAAGCAGAGCTTTATTTTATAATTGTATAGAGAATTTTAGATTTCAACCCTACCTAAAAAATGTATAATATATCGAAATTTAGGCAAGCTTTAACTAAACTTCGCGTTTCATCACACAGACTTGAGATAGAAGCTGGACGTTGGAGCAAACCAAATAGAACACCGGTTAATGATATGAAATGTAAATTGTGCCAGTCTTTAGAAGATGAATTACATTTTGTTTTAATATGTCCTTTATATATAGACATAAGAAAACACTATATTAAAACGTAATATTTCATGCGTCCAAATATCCAAAAGTTCATTTCTTTGATTAATTCTACATGTAAAAAGCAAATAAGAAATCTAGCTGCTTTTATTTATAAGGCTTTTAATAAAAGAAATGAGTACCTTTTTCCAAATTGGTAATACGAATTGATGTTGTAATGATATACATGTACTATTTATATATGCATTTTGTTGTATAGCAACAGTATTTCACTCAAAATTGTATCACCTTCTCCACTGGATACACATACACGTAACTGTGTAAAATTGCTAAGTATACTATGCATTGGTACTATTTTGTTACATTGTCCGTCATGTTATTTTCATGTCTTTATTTGTACCACAAGGGCCTTAGTGCCTATTGGATTTTGAAATAAACTATCTATCTATAATCAACGGGTGCCACTAATCCTATCAACAAACTAATATAAAGTTGCACAGGTGCGATGTTTTTACAACAGATTAAATTGATTTACCAATACAAAATACAATCAATGGTTGTCACTTATCCTATCAATGAACTAACAGATTGTTAAAAGGTGCGGTGTTTTATAAGTGATGGAATTATAAGCATGCACTGTCCATGTATGACACACTTTCTTTTAAAATAAAGCTGCGATTTAAAGACAAAGTACCTTGGATGATTTTTGTTTTGATTTAAAAATTGATTATCAAACAATAATTGGCAATGTGCATTTCTTTAATTGATACAATTAATAAGATAAGACAAGATAATGTTATTTCACAATTCCAGCTTTTAAAGAAAGTGGGTCATAGTGAATACTTAATTAATTGTATCCTGTAATAACATTCGTAATCAAACATTATGTAGAAAACGGTAATTGTGCTTAATTTCTTCAACAAATATGAAAAATATTATAGATAGATAGATAATTTTATTTCAAAATTCCAATAGGCTATAAAGCCCTTGCGGATACAAATACAGAGTAATACATAGTAACAGTGCAGTTGTAACATAAAAGACAACAAGTATGAAATCCCAATGAAAGACTTTGCATATACATATGAAGGCTTTTATGAAGTCTGGGTTAACCAAAGTGTTGGTGAACCTAAATTATTCTTATTTGTTGCGAAACAGAGAATTCATGACCATTTTTTACAAGACTGGCATAGTAGACTTGAAAATTCTAGTCGTGCATTATTTTATAGAAATATTTATGAATTAAGGCTTCAGCCATATTTAGAAAAAATACATATTTTTAAGTATTTAAAGGTTTTTGCACAGTTCAGAGTATCATCTCATAGGTTAGAGGTTGAAGCTGGCAGATGGTCAAGACGTATTAGTATATTTGTGTATGAGTATACATGTATTCGAGTATGTATTTAAGGGTTTAAGTGTGTGTATGTGTGGATACGTTTATATATAACATGTAATACTTTTGAGGCAAAACATTAAGTAGATGTTTAATAAAGGTCGCAAGATATTTTTACTACATAGTGAACACCTTCTCCACGATAGAAGTTCATATTGTTATTCATTGAGATAATGCATACCAGGCTATTGTTATGCGTATTTCAGTTTTGTATTATTGCTTGTTTGTGTCTTAAAATATCACTGTCTGTAATTATTATATTATCATATTCGTACCTCACGGGCAGATGCCTATTGGATTTGAAAAAAACTATTCTATTCTATTCATGTACACATTTCCTGTGCGTTGACGAGAAGGTGTTTATAAACTTGCATGAATATGTGTATATTAACCATGTTAACACCAGTTAACATAAGAATATTTATACATACACATATTTATATTAATATAAGTTAACTATACTCAACATGTTATACAGGAACATATCCACAACTTAATTTCTAAATAGTATTTCATTTCTTAATTGAAACGCTTTAAAGATAAATATGGAGAGTTTACGAATATATCCTTTACTATTTGAATTTATCAGTTCTATAAACTTAACCATTTAGGTCGTCGATAGAAATACTTGGGTATATATTGTTTCCTTAAATCTGTATATCTGTCACACTGTAATACGAAATGAAACTCATCTTCTAACATGTTGCATACATCACAAGTTCTCTCGTTTATAGGTATTCTATTAGGTTTAATCCATCTGCCAGATTCGATTTTTAATCTATGAGATGAAACTCGCAACTTTGTAAGTGATTGACAAAATTTATTAACATTTATATTATCAAGATAAGGTTGGAATTGAAAACATGCAATGCTATTGTAGAACACCGCTCTGGTTGACGTTTGTAACCTGTCATTCCAGTTTTGAATGAAATGATCTGTCAGTCTTTGTTTTATTAAGTTAATGAATATTGTATCATTTCCAACACCTTGTTGTAACCACACATAATAGTAACCTAGAGACGCCAATAAATTTTTGACTAGTGATCCCCAGTTAACTTTTTGTGGATGTAGCTCAAAATCTTTTAACATCGTATTATAAACAATTTTCTATAATGCCATATAAAACACGATCTGACAAATAATCTTATAATACAAATACGTTTCATAATCATGTTATGGCAGTTTCCACAATGTTACCGACTGAGTAATTACAGGAACGTCCTCTATTAAACGCATTGGCGTATAGGCCCGGGCATATACATAAATTTCAAAAGTGAAAAAATGTTTAGTTCAAAAATGCAATACAAACTGAAGTCGGAGGGGCAGGGGTGGTGGTGGGAGTGTTTAAGGGTTAACACGTGTTTCCTATTTGATTTAACGGTGTAGGTATTTCAACTTTGTGAAATGTTAATTATCAAATTTGTCAAACACATTTCTTCAAATACCACATAAGTTTTCTTTCAGATATACGCCAAAACGCACCATTACATAGCTAAGTTAAAAAACAAAAAAAGACGCCGGAGGAGCATGCCCTGGTCCCCTATTTTGTCGGGCCTATATACGCCTCTGAAACGTTCCTGATAACTAGTACATTGTTTTATTTTATTTATCGCTACAGCTTTACCACCACTAATTACATGTAAGCCTCCGAGGTGTATCGAATGTAGTTCCTATAATAAAAAGTAATCCCTTCTTTTTTGATGAAAACGGGCATTATAAGTAGGGGAAAACTGCCCATTCCTATTCGAGTTTGTGGTTGTATGTATAAGAAACGTATTAATAAGTTTACTGGATCACTGATGAACATTTTCGAAATTTCGACTCTATGCTTACACTATGTGAGCAATGAAAACAGTCAGTCATTGAAAACAGCTGTACCCTTGACCTGTTTAGTAAACAAACAAGAACTTTCTTACATGTCTTGTGACCCCACCTTTTCTGGTGATTTTTCAAGTGGAAAATTAGTTGTCTATATGAACATTACACTGCTGCATTATCCATACTTGAGTTGAATCTGCAGCAAATCATTAATATGTGACACTTTAAAATTGGTGTCTATGGGGGAAATAATTAGTGGTATAATACCTACAAATAGATATATTAATATGTACAAGTATATTAATGAAAGAAACTTTTGAAAGTTTTTATTTTAATAGAGCTCAGAATGAATCTGATTTAGAGTAATATCAGCAAAATAAATAAATTATTTTGATTCTTATTTTGGTTATACTAGGTCTACGTATCAATCTTTAAAAGAATGTATATGTAGTAAATGTATGTTATCTAATAATCTTACTGTTTTAGTTGAAACTGGGATGAAAATTGAAATATAGGGCCTGGGTTGAAAGTTGCAATGACGAATGTACGCGCGCTTTAAAATCACACTTTTTGTATTAATAAAAAACAAGAAAAGTATAACGCATGCGTTATATTTTTTATAGTTTATTAAAGTCTCGTCATAGTACACTAGTATATACAATAAAACATTACACATGATCTAAACTATGCAATTCTAAAAGAATTACAAGAGACTATATGCTATTAAATTTCACATTCACAACAATAAAAGAATATGATAGACATTTAACTTATTCGATTGGTCCTGGATATATTGCACCAGCCGTGTCATACATCAGACTCACTACTGAAGCAATACCCCAAAAGGGATCAATCGCATAGGCTTTTTTTTAATTATATATATATATTTCAACCATGGTTATATTAGATAGGGCAGTCCACACGCTTAATACACCATAAAAGACATATACTAGGATTTCTAATATTATGATTGTAGATGCATTATATGTATTCAGTATATATGCATACAGATTTAGTTTTTGTGTTTAGTTAAAACATAGTTAAACCACAGCAAACATAACATGTATTAAACAAATTATATATATTTATGTAAATAATAGGTATATTATATACTCTGAATTGCTATTTACTATGTATATAAAACAGCATTCCGTTTTTGACCAATACCCTAGGTCACTACAACTTGAATAATTTGAAAACCAATAAACATGGAATCAACATTTTAGCACTTTCAGCATGCAATTGATTTGTATACATTTTCAATTATTATTGAGGTGATCAATAGAAAAAAAAATCACCTTAAGGACTCACACCACTATTATCTCCCTTGAATACTCGTGCACTACAGATGAAGGAGGTAGATAAAAAAAACAAGTTCGCTTTTCTACATTTTACAGGATACATTGATTTATCTTTACCAGGTTCTAAATCTACAGCATTTTAGGAAGAGATCACAGAAAAATGCATGTTGATATAAGATTTCTGGCTAATTCTGCCTCATTTTACACATCATGGGTTTAATCACCACGGGGTTGTATTTTTGTCTAAATTTTGATAAACATGAAATTAAAAAAAGTTCAATCTGGTAAATATTTGTTAAATGTGTTTTAAATTGCAGATATTGGATCAATGAAGAATTTAAGCATAAATACATGTTGCAAAATCTGTTTTATCTCTATGCCACGAACAAAAACATTACAATGGGACCCTATGGAAAATTAATTGTGGTGTGAGACGTTAAGAAAGAGCTGCAGAATGGGTATCTTTTATTCGTTATTCTTAAGGCATTGCGCTTTAGAGCTGCACAATGGTATTTTCATCCGTCATGTCTAAGGTATTGCGCTTTAGAGCTGCAGAACGGGTATCTTTCATCCTTTAATGCTAAGGCATTGCGCTTTAGAGCTGCAGAACAGATATCTTTCATCATTCATCTCTAATGCCTTGCAATTTAGAGCTTCAGAATGGGAATTTCCATCATTCATCTCTAAGCCTTGCGCTTTAGAGCTGCAGAACGGGTATCTTACATCGTTCACCTCTAATCATTGTTTGTGTATCTGTGAACGTTTCAGACATGTTAGGACACAGTTAACACGGTTATTCAGAAATCCCGTCTGTGTATGTATAGTTACTTCAAGTTATCTTCATATTGCAGGAATTAGCTGAAATTTTACTTGATACCATGTTTAACTAAAAAATAACTATATTTTCAAAACCAATACAGGTATAAGCGTAATTTTAGCTTTATTTTACAGCTATTGGCTTGTAAAACAAACCCACATATCAATGAAGACAGACTACTTTGAAACAAATGTCAAAATTAAAGCGAGAGACTGATACTTTTCCTGGAAAATCAAAATTTTGACGGGTAACCCTTAGTTAGAGTTTATTATTTTCAGCATTTTTCTCAATAATCATTTCTTAAAGATCATTTTTATGCTATATTCGGATGTAGTGATGCCTTTTCGTGTATATTTGAAAGTTTCAGACATAGCTGAGCACAAATGACCAGGAAAATGCAAACTCCTTATCACTACTGTAGATTTTCAAAATAGTAAAGGTACTCGGCTTGAATTTCGACCAATACCCTAGGTCACTAAAACTTGAATAATTTGAAAACCAATAAACATGGAATCAACATTTTAGCACTTTTTAGCATGTAATTGATTTGAATACATTTTCAATTATTATTGACATGATTGAGGTGATCAATAGAAAAAAATAATCACCTTAAGGACTCACACGACTATAATCTCCCTTGAATACTCGTGCACTACAGATGAAGGAGGTTGATAAAAAAAACAAGTTCGCTTTTCTACATTTTACAGGATACATTGATTTATCTTTACCAGGTTCTAAATCTACAGCATTATAGGAAGAGATCACAGAAAGATTTCAGCTCATTCTGCCTCATTTTACACATCATGGGTTTAATCACCACGGGATTGTATTTCTGTCTAAATTTTGATAGGTGTCACGCAAACATGAAATTAAAAGAAGTTCAATCTGGTAAATATTTGTTAAATGTGTTTTAAATTGCAGATATTGGATCAATGAAGAATTTAAGCATAAATACATGTTGCAAAATCTGTTTTATCTCTATGCCACGAACAAAAACATTACAATGGGACCATATGGAAAATTAATTGTAGTGTGAGACGTTAAGAAAGAGCTGCAGAATGGGTATCTTTTATTCGTTATTCTTAAGGCATTGCGCTTTAGAGGTGCAGAATTGCATTTTCATCCGTCATGTCTAAGGTATTGCGCTTTAGAGCTGCAGAACGGGTATCTTTCATCCTTAAATGCTAAGGCATTGCGCTTTAGAGCTGCAGAACAGATATCTTTCATCATTCATCTCTAATGCCTTTCAATTTAGAGCTTCAGAATGGGAATTTCCATTATTCATCTCTAAGCCCTTGCGCTTTAGAGCTGCAGAACGGGTATCATACATCCTTCACCTCTAATCATTGTTTGTGTATCTGTGAACGTTTCAGACATGTTAGGACACAGTTAACACGGTTATTCAGAAATCCCGTCTGTGTGTGTATAGTTACTTCAAGTTATCTTCATATTGCAGGAATTAGCTGAAATTTTACTTGATACCATGTTTAACTAAAAATTAACTATATTTTCAAAACCAATACAGGTATAAGCGTAATTTTAGCTTTATTTTACAGCTATTGGCTTGTAAAACAAACACACAAAGCAATGAAGACGGACTACTTTGAAACAAATGTCAAAATTAAAGCCAGAGACTGATACTTTTCCTTGAAAATCAAAATTGTGACGGGTAACCCTTAGTTAGAGTTTATTATTTTCAGCATTTTTCTCAATAATCATTTCTTAAAGATCATTTTTATGCTATATTCGGATGAAGTGATGCCTTTTCGTGTATATTTGAAAGTTTCAGACATAGCTGAGCACAAATGACCAGGAAAATGCAAAATCCTTATCGCTACAGTAGATTTTCAAAATAGTAAAGGTACTCGGCCTGAATTTCGACCAATACCCTAGGTCACTAAAACTTGAATAATTTGAAAACCAATAAACATGGAATCAACATTTTAGCTCTTTTCAGCATGTAATTGATTTGTATACATTTTCAATTATTATTGAGGTGATCAATAGAAAAAAACAATCACCACTATTATCTCCCTTGAATACTCGTGCACTACAGATGAAGGAGGTAGATAAAAAAAAAAAGTTCGCTTTTCTACATTTTACAGGATACATTGATTTATCTTTACCAGGTTCTAAATCTACAGCATTATAGGAAGAGATCACAGTAAAATGCATGTTGATATAAGATTTCCAGCTTATTCTGCCTCATTTTACACATAATGGTCTTTTTGTCTAAATTTTGATAGGCAAACATGAAATTAAAAAAAGTTCAGTCTGGTCAATATTTGTTAAATGTGTTTTAAATTGCAGATATTGGATCAATGAAGAATTTAAGCATAAATACATGTTGCACAACCTGTTTTATCTCTATGCTACGAACAAAAACATTACATACATTTGTATATTTTCAACTATGCGTATATACCGAAAAAAATAAAATAAGCCCAGCAAGCTCTTATGTACTTTTAGCTTAAATAATATGAAGTATTATAAAACATTTGCATGACATAGGGTGATCTTCTCTTTCACTGATTGGTTGTGATCTGAGTTATCTCCCATTTACTTAAAACAGCGTATTTGATAAAGAACATGGTAAAACGTCACTAAATAATAGTTCTGAATTTCAAGTTATAAAAAAAAAAAAAAATCAATAG
>JAWPHD010009385.1:0-104439 GCA_037043455.1 Cyrtodaria siliqua | reverse complement strand
GATAAAAGACATGGTTTGCCGTTTTGTTTTATACTTAAAAAAACAATTTATCATTTGAGGAAAATAGTGTTATTCCAGCATCATTTATTTCGGTATATCTATTTCAGATTATAAGCGAGTATGATGCAGCTGAAGCATTGAAGCAGTCCAGATCTACACCCGAGGCAACCAGTTCCCCACCAGAAACAGTCCCTTCACCAAATGCAAGTCCCCACCCTGTAAGAATTCCATCAAGTACCCATCATATCGGAACATCCACCAGCACCACTGTCACAGAGACTGAATTTGAAGAAGCCATCGAGTCCGACGATTTTGTAGTGCGACCCTGTGCACCTGTGGAAATTGCGAAACAAGTAAGTTTCAAGACTGGCATAATTCCATCACAAAACACTCGCACTGATCCAAACATACAGAAAATGAACATCCATGACATTGTGCCGCCTGCGTAGCATGGCAGACACTTATGGTTCACTTTGTCCGTAGTGTGTCCATCACCATTAGCCCCGTGTGGTTCCCGGGGGCCCTGTTTGGTCAAGGGGCAAAGAATAGGGCCACTGCAGATCCCTTTGGTGGGGTAGGCAGAGGGGTAGAATCACCCCAAATTCATGTTTTGTTCATATTCATTAAAGGTCTTCATCATGATCCCTGCATTGTTTCAGGTGTCATCTCACATCAAAAGAGCAGTGGCAGAAAAACAATAAACGTGGCTCCAGCGTAAATGGAGTTTCCACGATAGAATTTGCAGCAACTCTGCAGTTCAGGGTGAGGAGGTTCTAGGCCCATTTTCCATATTTTTAAAATTTATCTCGATGTAAATGGAGGATGAGCCTGGCATGTTCATGCCTGTTAGGCGCCATATAACCTTTCATGTGTTGGTACGGCTTCAAACCCAATACAGGCCATTTCATTGTGAAAAATGTTATTAAACAATTTCAGAACATTTTTGTTGTTGTTGTTTTCAGGTCAAGAAAAGTATCCCTCCATCAGACAAGACTCCAACAAAGAGAAGAAACAAAACCACACAGGTTAATTTGCCTGCAAAGAATTCTAAGACACAGAAGGCACAAAAAGGTATGTCTGGTATTTTTCTCCCAGGAATTAAAGGGACAAAACAATTGAGTGGCATTTTGGCTTTAAACCTGTTCGCATATAAAAATAATTTTTTATACCACTAAAATTTTTGAGGGAGCATATATAGTCACCACTTTAGTCGTCCCAGACTCCCTTGTTCCATCTGTCTGTCCTGAGGTTGCTGTCCACAGCATAACTTCGAACTACTAACGGGAATTGAGTGAAAAATGACATGATGGTAGATGACAATGAAAGAAAGTTTTACTCAAAAACCATAACTATATCTTCATTCACATTAGAGCTATTACCCTTTGCTGTGTTGAGCTCTATATATAATTTGTGTCTGGCACATATAACTTTAAAACTAATGGGACTGGAATGCAACTTTACACAATGATAGAAGGCTATGAGAGAAAAATGCAGCAAAAAATAACTAACTCTATATTCATCCTTTGTTCTCCCTCTCATTCTTGTTTTGTTTTTATGGTATTTTACTTCATTCTGACAACACATGTCAGGTTATATATGAAGGTCAGTTTTTTTGTGGTGGAGGCAGACGACCCACTTTTTTTTTTTGTATTTCCATGTCAAAAATGTTATCGAAATGTTTCTGGAGCATAACTCTAAAACATTTCAAAACATCTTTATAAAACTCATAACACATATCAGATCTTTTACGTTTACATGGAAGCAATACAAATATTTATTCATATCTAGCGTAACTCTAAAATCTGTCGCCGTATCTTCATGATACTAGCTATCAACCTAGTACTGTCAAGGAACAACTTGTTTGTGTTCAATTGCAAGTCTAACCTCCAAATTCATTTTAACAGGTACACAAACATTGAAGAAGCATGTCATCTCCTACGACAACAAATCGACACAGACAGATGTCAATGACTATACAGAGAATCAGTCTTCTGAAGGACCTCTCCAAACCCCTAGGATCTTGAACATTACCCATGCCGACAACCCCCATATCAAGACGTCTACTCCAAAAAAGAAAGTGAAAAACTCTATAGAAGACCGGCTTGATTCTACTTTCAACAGTAGTTTTACTACACACTTTACCGATGACCCTATAAATGACCCCGACTACAACCCACGTGACGACCTATTGGACATGTCAGAGGATACCGAGCCTGAACATGACACAAGTCACATGAAGCAACGTAAGTTTATAGTGTTTGAGGAAAACCTGCTATCTCTCTTCACTGTATGCCCCGAGTGTTTTTCGTCGACAACAGCAACAACTCAGCAAATTAAAGGAACAGCAGTATGTGTACTTCAGGAATGTTCTTGTGGATACGAGCGACTATGGCATTCACAGCCAAACGTGGGCAACACTCCAGCAGGAAATATCATGTTAAGTGCTGCCATCCTTTTCTCCGGTTGTGCGCCTACAAAGACTATAAGGATATTTGAGTTCATGAACTTAATGACAATAAGTCTTAACACATTTTGGACTCACCAGAGAACTTTGTTGTGGCCAACAGTTGACATTGTTTGGAACCGTACGCGTGCCACAAAGCTGGATGCCATCAAAGACAGAGGCGGCGAAGTAACACTGGCTGGAGATGGTAGGTGCGACAGCCCTGGTCATTGCGCGAAATACGGCTCATATACAGTGATAGATATGGAGAGTGGAAAGGTTATCGACTTGCAGCTTATCCAGGTACATATTATGATTTTGTTAGTATTCCAGCACGCACAAGATTCCAGAGCTACAGATAAGCAGGGTATTTGCTAAAATCCCCAACTAAAAATACCCAATTAAAATAAAAAGCATAGGTACCAATAAAGTAATTGATGTTGTCAAAATGATAAAACAACCAATGCAAATTGAGCAAGACACTATTGTAAAAGAAGTCGATTTTATTGGATTTGGTGTATACAATATTAGTGGAATGTCAGCCCAAAAAAATCTCGTAAACTTTTATTGTTTTAGTTTACCGAATTGAAATCATGAAATACCCAATTAAATAAATACTGATGGGTAAATACCCAATTGATCAAAAAGCTTATCTGTAGCTCTGGCATTGCAGACATTTAGGGATCACTTTGTACGTTTTCCGTCTGTCACACTTTGGTTGTAACTTGAAAAGTATTTGACCTATGCTCATGAAATTTAACACACTTCATCTTACCCCAAAGAATGTCGTGACACCTATCCAATAACTCTGGCTTCTATTTTGACAGAGTTACGCCCATTTTCATAAAACTTAGACCTGCAACATAACCTAGCTCACGAGTTAATATTGACCTATGGTCATGAAATGTTACACAGTTCTTCCATATCAATTATTCAATGCCACTGATATGTCCAGTAACTCTTACTTTCATTTTGGCAGAGTTATGCCCCTTTTCATGAAACTTACATGTACTTGCAACATAACCCAGTTTATAACTTGACAAAATATTGATGTTTGGTCATGAAACTAACAGTTTTTCCTCAGCAATTATTCAGTGCAGAGTTTTACCCTTTTTCATAAATCTTTAAAATTGAAAAAAAAGCTCCATAATGTTTGAAGGATTGCATCCCGTCTCCAAACTTTATAGTTAGATTTTCCTTGCTGAAATAAGCACACAGCAGACAACACAGTTTTGTCTGAATAATAAATATTATTGTGAGTTTCAAACTTATCTTCACTAAACAAATGTAGTAGAAGCCACTGACTGCTGTGTGTAGTACTTGGGTTTATCACATACCTTGCAGCGTATAAAGGCATGATATATTTATCTTATTACACTAGAGAAATAATTATGCAAATGAAGGCTGAATGATCGTTCAGTCTTTTCCATTCATCTCGGAGTACATTGGAATTGTATCGTCGATTTCTGTAACCGGTAAAATTACGGATTACGGAAATCTATGAGGTAGTTCCGTTGTTCGGCATCGTATGGAGAAGACCGAGTTAACATTTGACGTAATGATATATATATAGGCAGCTACACTTATAATGATGCTTATTTGAGGCTTTTTTGAGTTATGACAATGTGATAAATAGAATCTCATATTTGTGTCTAATATTGAATTTATTAAACTTGTTGGTGTTTATGTATTTTCTATTATATGAGGTAATACTTTTGAGTACTTATTTCGATTCATGAGCTGTTTTCTTATTATTATGTAGAAACTTCTCAGCTTTGGTAAAACATTTATAATCATGTTTGCACTGTAGGAATGTTGTTCTTCATTACAGAGTAACCAGGTCAAAGGCAGTTTCCACATGGAAAAAGAAGGTCTCAAGAGATGTGTGGATAACCTGTACAAGGAGGATATCGTCATTCGCGAGTTGGTAACGGACAGACACATGCAGATACAGAAGTGGGTCAGGGAAGAGTTACCAGAAATCAAGCACACTTACGACGTTTGGCATGTTGCAAAAGGTAGATAGTTCATTAGGGTTCATGTTGATTTCTAACAGTCTTGTTGACCAAGGCCACAATAGTCTGTATTTTTTTTTTGGCAGGTGCAGCATGAGTTAGGTGTCTAAAAATAAGTTTTTGCTGTTGAGTGTATTTTATAAGAGTTTGTCTTTACAATTCTTGCAAGCATCAAGCTATTTACTTGTATTTTATTTATTTTGAAAGACAGTTTTGTTGCTTGTAATTTCAAAGCCTTTGATACAAAGTAACCGAAAAAGACACAAATCACAAATAAGTTACTACTGAATAATAATTGATTTGTCATGAATATATAAGCACTTGTTAGATTCAGATTGCCTGAGAGGGCCTCATGGACGATTTGTTTATAACTAACTGTGTCACCTTCAGTATTTAAAGACTATTATTATTATTACTGTATTATTAAAAGCTCTGAAGCGGTGAAACTATAAATAGTCTCGTACTACCATAGGGGTTAGAAAACTTCTTTGTCAACTTGGAAAAATAGTATTGTAATATAGCATATTAAAGATGTAATAATGTTAGTAAAATAATATTGTTATGTAATTAATGTAAATAAGGACACATTTATTTTAATGAAAGTGTTATTTAAACGTACATGTCTGTTTCAGCGGTGAAAAAAAAGCTTCTAGCCATCTCGAAAGACAAAGAGTGCGATGCTGTAAGGAGTTGGATACGGAGTATCACCAACCATTTGTATTGGTCCGCTGCCTCCACACCAGAAGACGCAGACAGAGAGCTTATTGTGTCAAAATGGAAGTCTGTGGCAGCCCATGTTCAAAACGTCCACAGTGGCCATGATGGGATATATAAGACCTGCCAGCATGGTGATCTCGAAGACAGAAATTGGTTGAAACCAGGTAAGAGAAGTGTAATGTTGAAGTGGTTGGAACTGAACATAGTTGAATGTGCAAATAATGCCATTATGTTTTGTCTCATGATTAATGGCAATGGCAAGCAAGTTAGTTATATGAAACCAGGCATATAGGAACCATAAACTCTCCTATTCAGTTATGAAACATTTGTCTGTAGGTTTGATGAACGTGTTGGACATGAGCACAGTAATTGTGTTGCCCCTGCCTTGAATCTCTACCCAAGATGGGGAAATGTTTAGCATACCTTTTTGTATCTGAAAGCCAGTTTGTATATATTTGGAAGTACACAATTTGGATTTGAAATGTATATAGTGTATGGAGTGCGGTGTTTTAGCCAGCCAACCATGCAGCTGTCTTGTGCACGGTCATTTTTGACAAACAGTTTTTTTTTTGCTAAACAACACTTCCAAAATTTTAATAGTTATGGTTTGTATCCAGTTATATTAGGAAGATGATCTAAAATGTACCGTTTTTTTACCCAAATTGGCTCTTTGCGTGTGTTAGCACAGTATTTTGCACAATCTGTTAAGAAAACAAAGTCTTGAATTTCTGACGAGATAACTGATGGAGTGTTCTATAAACGATGGGAATAAACACGATTTAATATTAAGTTTTAAATTATATGTAACATTTTCTTAAGTGTCATTATTTCATCAATCTTCAGGTACAAAGTCGTGTTCAAAGGTGGAAGACATGATCCTCAACAAACGGCTATGTAATGATGTCAGGAAACTCTCTACAGGGTACCAGACCTCCGACCTTGAGGCATTCCATAGCGTGGTCAACCACTTTGCGCCCAAGATGTTTGCTTACACCTACCATGGTCAACTATGCAGGTGTGTATCCGTATTAAAATTAACATAGTCAAATTAAGAAAGGATGAGCGCCTAGAACTTTCGGTAGTGAGCTTGCCTTTGAACCTAAAGTTTGCAGGAATGAGATGCCTCTGTCACAGAACATTACCTTAAACAAGTCATCTACTCCCAGTGACAGCTTGATCTAGTCTCTGAGTATGAAACAATGTACAGTAATAATCGAACTTATCTAGGAGCAGCTCTGAATCACTTAGTTGTGTCACTCTTTTTTTTTCTCTCACAAAACTGACTGGCAATCTATGTTTGAGGTGTAGTTCACAACGTTTGTTTATTCAAACAAGAGGTCAATGGCCTTGAAGCTCTACTGAAAGGTTGTTGATAGCTAGATCAGCATTCCTGTGAAGTTTCATGAAAATCCGTCAAGTAGTTTAAGAGGAGTAGTCGCTACAAGTTTTCATTATATAACTCTACGTAAACAAAGATTGTCGCTGGCGGCCATGTTTAACATCGCATCAAAATAATTTTCAACATCATTCCATACTGATCATTTAGAGTTTTCAAGAAGTAGTCACTACAAACTTGTTTTTTAATTTTTAGATTTGGTGGCCATCTTGGATTTCACATCAACATGAATTTTTGCTAGGATCAACTAGACTGCTTCATGGGCAACATTTCTGTAAAGTTTCATGAAAATCCATTCAGTAGTTTCAGAGGAGTAGTCGCTACAAAAAAAAGGTTTACGGACAGACAGAAGACGATGGACGCCGCACCACGGCATAAGCTATGCTGATCTCTGATCAGTAGCCCTAAAAAACTTAAATGTTGCTTCAAATGTTGCTCATGTATTTGATTTTTTTAGAATATATAATAGAACATTTCGTGTATTTTTTCCAGACAGCACCTTGCTGCTATGCATTTCAACGAGAACAGCCATAGAGAGCAGAAAGTGGGCAAACACGGAGACAAGAAAATAAAGATAGACTTCCCAAAGTACAAGTCGGATGGAGAATTCTCTGTTAGAATAAAAAGAAAGGAAATGACATTCGCTTACGTAACTGCCCTTATGAAGGAAGTCTTAGATAAGTGTATCAGAAATGATAAAACACCTGTTTCAACCCCCGCACCACCAACGCTGTCCAGCGGTAAAAGAAAGCCGACAAAGGAAGAGGCTCGGGCACAGTTGTCAACTCGGTACAAAAAAGTCAAATTGCAGTTGTAAATTATGGAAGTGACAATCTGATATTTCGTTGATCTTTCTAGTATTACTCCAGTTAAAAGGCGAGATAAGACGAGATAAGACATAATTCGATTCCTGAATGTTCAAAACATTGTTTACTGAGACTTAAAGGGCACTGAATGCGATCTAAATACAAATGAAAACCTTCATAATGTGCTTCAGTCTCGTATTGAAACACACAATTTTTTTTTTAAAAAAACAGTTTCTTACATTTCTCTAGATTCAATAGGGCCAAAAAAGAAAATTGGTAGGTTTCCTATTGCATGCTCTCAAAAAATAATGTATGTCGGTAGGCATTTCTTTTTTTTGTTGGAACAAGATATTGTGAGATTCTAGATGTATTTATCTCATAAAACCCATACAAGTTGATGATACAACTAAGTTTCTATGTGATGTCAGTTTACCTGGATATATTGTGATAAATCATTGTCCAGAATATATTTTTTTTAATAAAAAGTTTTAGGGTCGGCACCTTATAAATAGGGTCGGTCGGGCCACTGGAAACACATGTATTTTATTTTTTGACCTAGTACAAAACAATTACTGTTTCAGTCCATGGTTAAACCGATTCATTCTTGATAATGACTAATGGTAGAAGTGAACTATTGACCTCAACAGAAGTGGATGTATACTTTTGACTGATCAGACTGTATATATATATGTAATAATTTATTACACACTCAAGTGTAGTTGATTGAAACATACTTCGTTTGTTATTGTATCATGTTTAGTGTATATATGTAGATTTACAAATAATATATATATTTATAGTTATATAATATATGTAGATTTAGAAACTTCTTGACTCTATTTTATGTATTGTGTGTATATATATACTATTTAAAAGTTTGCTAAGCACCAAGATTTCAATTCGACATTTTATGGCGATTTGTTTTATCGAAAATATTGAATGGTTTTATTACACTCCCACACCGCATGTTATGTCATAAATATTTATCTATATTGTACTTGTTATTGCTCTGCTTTGTGTATGATGTATATATGAAGTTCTAGAAACATATTGCCTGGTTGTTTTATTTTTTTTATATATAATATATATACTACACAAAATTGCTAAGGATCACTTATTTTCTTTATATAATTTTATTAGAAATCAATTCACAATAACGATATTAATTTCATTGATACTTCAACAACTCCACAATTTGAATCAAGTCATGAGATCACATGACCATACACTGCCCTGAATAATTTCATGTAAAATAGAAATAATGCTGTTTATTTTAGCAAGAAATTTAGACAGCAAAAAATGATCCTTAGCAAATTTTGAGTAGTAGATGTAAAGGGACAGACACAAATCTTGAAATTGTTATCAAGCATTCAAATTACCCTCTCGATTTAATAATCCAGTATCACTTTTGATTTTAAAGGTTCACCATTTAATATATATTTTTAAAAAATACAATTTTCAGTTTTCTCTATATTTACCAATAGTTAGTAATACACTGGACCAAACAGGACGCTGTGAATTTTAAACAAGGCAATAGTGCTGTGTGTCCCTTTAACATACTTGACTTGATTAGCAAACATACTTTTGGAGAGAATGTCATACTGCAGTTGTTATAACAGTTGAACATTGGGTACATGTAAACAGTATGTAGACAGATAAATTAAAACATAAAACATATGTAAAATGGATTTACTTTTTATTGGTTCCCGAACTATGTAGTGTAGATAAAACAAACAAAAAAATAAATAAATAGAACATAATTGGACTCGTTATATCACTACATGGCCTCATAATGTGTTTTAAACTCCCTCACTATGGTTATCTTGAAATCAGGCACTGATACATATTAGAACAATTCTAATAAGACACACGATATATAGAACAAGCAGAATCAACACCAAGTGAATTACTCATCTGCATACAAAAATCCTTTGTAATTGTTAGACGGAAAAGTCCGACGAATCTTCTCAACTGCACATGATGGCAACACGACTCGCACTTCTTTTCCCAAGAAACCCCAGCACCACCTGGCTAACTGTCTATATCCAACATAGCGATTTTTCCTGGAAGTAAAAGTTAACACACTTAGATGATTATTGCAACATCTCCCTAAAAGTTGCCTATATAACCTAGCATTGAGGAGAACATTATCGATAGCTCTATTGGAACTCCTTGCACAATACATGCTTGAATTGTTACAATAAACTATATTAAATGGGAAGTATCCAAGTCAAGATTTGTTACCTATTCAGACTTTCAATCTAAATTCATTGCATACAGGATCATTAGATTAATAGCCATAAATAAAACACGTATATTGATGTCAAATCTTGCATAGCAGTGCAACACTTGATAGTATGACAAAATGTGGAACTAATAACTTACTCATTATCATCAGCCACAGCTCTGTTCCCATATTGCTGTTGGTATGTCAATAGAGCAGTCTCCAAACTGAATTCGTCGAGACAAACGGCATAAAACCCAGGATGCCCTGTAATACAGTCGATATGTATGCCTCGTGTCATCTCAAAAGAGTCCATCTTCAACTTTACGTTCTCTATTCCATGGCAACACTGGCTCTCATTTTCAGTCACCATCACCACACAATTCGAACATGTGCACCTGAAATAAACATACACAAAACATTGTAGGTCTATCAATTGGTTTCTTGTTTGTGATTATATTGACTGGAATGTAATGAGATATTTCCAATTCCGGCTTACAAATGTTACAGGAGTTTTATAATTTATTTAAAAGTAACTATTTTTAGGAGTCTACCTGTAAGCCCGATAAGTGTAGTTGACATTGAATATTTCATAAATAATTTAAAATAGTACTTTACAACACGCAAACACTAATATTTAATCGAAGAACGTAATTTGTTCAGCTGGGATTACATGAAAAACGTCGAGAACAAACGACGTTTGTGTCGCGAAAACTAATGACAGTGGTATAAGACGTCTGTTTTCATTAACAATATTATGATTGCATTAATGTTTATTATATGTTGTCTTTGACATCGAGTCGCGGTGATAACTCTGTCAGTAAATAAGAAGTTAAAACCTACCAATCGGTATTTCCAAGACGTTCCTCGGGTTCAGCAAAATCAGGGGCACGGTTGTCACGATAAATTTCGTTGTCTTGAACGTCGTCCACCACTGCTCTGAGAGGTTCAAACCGATAAGGCTGCAAACCATTGCCCTGTTCGTCATCCGAATCGTCATAAGGCTCGGAGAATGATGAAGACGAGCAATACAAATCACTCTCAGAAACTGAAACATCCGAGTCGCTGTTCGCCATTGTTGATTGTATCTGGGGCATCTGTGTGACGTCATCGCCGAAGTTGGACTTCGGGTAAACTCGTAATATTCCGGATTTTTTCCCGTTGATTTCCGTAAAAGTGTGCCGTGTGATATATGGAAACGTAATAATAACGTGTTTCGGCTGTGATTTTAATCGTGAAAAATATATCAATAGTTTTTATACAAGTAGATCTATCAAATAAATATAAGTTATAAGGTATTAAAGGGCTCCTTTAAGGTGCAACAACCCTCACGCTCACTAACACCATTTTAAGCGGTATTCTACTTAAAGATGAATGAGAGAAACATATATTTAAAACCGCTACTAAGTTGTAAGTAAAAATAAGTATTATTTGCATGACGTAGATACTAATTTTACCACTGCGTGACTGCACGGGGAAATGAGGCAAATCTGAATTGTATAGCTGCACAACTATTGCAAGATAATTGATAAATACATTTACCTTTATGGATATTATCAACTAATGGATTAATTTACCTGTTCAAAGTTTTCTACCTCATCAATTAAAATCTTATTCTCGCTTTTCACAGATACTGCAATCATGGATTTATATGTACACTGGATTTGAAACATGTCGTAAATCCAATTTATCCGCCGAATAATAATTTACCCGTGAATACTTGCGCCTACAGGTAAGGTATTATGGCGCATGCGCATTGCGCTAAGTTACGCACCGTCTTACGAATTGATCAAATGTAAGAAAACGTAGTATACATATCGTTGTTAATTTATTTGTTTTGGGAAAAGTATTTACGATAGCCGGCTATTTAAAAGACGAGTTGAAAGATATTTCTTTATTCTATACAGTGATGTTGGTTTTAGCTTTACTAAAAAGGAACTAAATAACAAAAATTACGTTCGTTTGACCGTATGTGAAACGGTATACGGACAAATGCCCCCCCCCCCCCCCCCCCCGGACATCTGCCCCCCTGCTCATTTGTGTATAGGTGGACGATTGCCCCCTCACGTTTTTGCAAGGGTGGACATCTGCCCTCCTGAACTTTTTACAAGGTGGACATTTGCCCCCGATATTTTTGCAAGGGTGGACAAATGCCCCCCCGGACATCTGCCCCCCTACTCATTTTTGTATAGGGACAACTCTTAATAAAACAAGCCCCCCCTGTACGAAACTCCCCTCAGATATGTCTTTTGCAAAGTGTTATTTTCATAATTCTTTCAAATTTAAGTAAATGTAAGAGGAATTTTAATAACCAATTGAGCATGATGTTGTCTTATTGGAATTCTTTAAGTAGCTGTTAATTGTCTAAATGTAAACAGTTATTATACTGACTGTTAATTGACCAATTGAGCATGATGTTGTCTTATTGGAATTCTTTAAGTAGCTGTTAATTGTCTAAATGTAAACAGTTATTATACTGACTGTTAATTGACCAATTGAGCATGATGTTGTCTTATTGGAATTCTTTAAGTAGCTGTTAATTGTCTAAACTGTTAATTGTCAATTATACTGACTGTTAATTGTCAATTAATTTGTTGTTTTTACACATTTGTTGTTTTAATTGGAAGTAATTTGAAACTGGCATGATGTACTCAATTTGCAAACTGCAAACATGCCTGACTATATATGGAGGCATATTTTCTGTTCCATCATTGCACTTGCAAAAATATAAGGGGGGCAAATGTCCACCTTGTAAAAAGTTCAGGGGGGCAGATGTCCACCCTTGCAAAAACGTGAGGGGGCAATCGTCCACCTATACAAAAATGAGCAGGGGGGCAGATGTCCTGGGGGGCATATGTCCTAGATTCGAAATTAAACCTATACAATTAATGGGATGATTTTCTAATATAACACCTACTGTGGTTGTGTTATTGTGTTTGATGGCTTATTAGTTAACATTTGATTTGAATTAAACATATTTTATTTTACATACAGGGTACTATCAACATATATACACTCCTCAAAATAAGTTAAGGACATATTTCGAGCCTATTCACCCTTTTGCCATTATCAAATCTCGCTCTCGTTTTTCGCGAGATTTCGAGTTCGGGGTGTCTCAACACTAACTCTGTATAGTGAATATACAGTGCTTATTTGTTTTAGACAAATCTTAAAACGTATCATGCAAAAATATCGAGCGAGTGCTGTTTCTAGTTGTGTTAGTAATATAAACTGTCAGACTATTGACCTTTTCTGGATAAAATGGCTTTTTTATTGCCATTATAATGATACCTTGAAACTGAAAGTAGATATAGAAGTGCGCCACGGTTACTCAAATAGCATACTCCTCGCGTTTCGTAAATTATTTAAAGTAATTAGCTTTACTTATTACACTTAAATAAGTAAGTCCCTGCATTTAAATGTAAACAGGAACGGTTCATTAATCTTTTCTACCATTAGTTTGAGCAGGGAGTAACTTACTCCCTGGTTTGAGAGTCCAATACTGTGCATGCTGAGTTTTAAATTCACTACTTAACATAAGTATAAATTCTCCTTTAAATAATCTTCATAAAAGTATATTCCACAAACGAATATGTATTGCAAAGAGACATTTACTGTTGATAATTGTTACGACAATTATTATGTAAAATAATTAACAGGGCTCTGCAATATATTGTTATTCCTACCACAGTATAAGATTTCATAAATCATAGGACCTAGATAGATATATAGCTATGCCAAAAACAATTAATTGCTAATGTTGAGTTTATGGCAGGTTGTATATTGTAATCAACAGATAAAGGGTTTCTCCAATAGTAATAATGCGGTACCCCGTGGCTAATTGGCTGTCCAAAGCAGGATGTTTGTTTAGATCAAAGAGGCCATAAATCACAAACACTGGCTACCCGTGGTGTGTTGACATCATATATAATGCTTGCTTGCTTGCTTGCTTATAATATACGGTATACGGACAAATGCACCCCCGGACATCTGCCCCCCTGCTCATTTTTGTATAGGTGGACGAATGCCCCCTCACATTTTTGCAAGGGTGGACAAATGCCTCCCTGAACTTTTTACAAGGTGGACATTAGCCCCCCTGATATTTTTGCAAGGGTGGACAAATGCCCCCCCCCCCCCCCCGGACAAATGCCCCAAGATGTATATGAAGAATGCCTGACAGCGCTCCTAGACGCCTGCATCAGAAAGGACATCCGTCCGAACCCCAGCTGCATCGTCGCAGACTACGAGGTTGCGATACACAACGCCGTCAGATCAGTCATCTCATCCAATATACATATACAGGTATGTAGGCTAATAAAAGATACAAATGCTGCTTGTAACAATTATTTTTAACAAATTAACATTTAAATATATAGTGTTAGTACATGAAATGTTTAAAATTTAAAATTAAAATTTAAATCCTACTTATCTGTATAATGAATCTAATGGGCCTGATAAAGTCTAGTTGAATTTTGAAAGGTGAATTTATTCATGTTATGTGCTTGTGTCTAAGTATGTTTCCTTGTGTATTTTCAAGGCTGCTTCTACCATCTCACGCAGTCTACGTGGAGACGAGTCCAGTCCGAGGGTCTACAGGCGACCTACTGTAGGTCAAGCCAGACTCCAAAAATAGGGAGAAGTCACTTCTCCCTCCAGTCAAAACAGGGAGAAGTTTTTCAAAACAGGGAGACTTGAGGTCGGTCGACATGAGACGGACGATTAAATATCAAGTTAACTAATTCTTAACCAATTGCATGTTATTTTATTAATTATTTGTATTGGTATTATTTCTGTTATAATAACTAAAATAATGCATAATACTAATAAAGCATGTATTATTATTATCATTTAGTTATTATTATTATTATTTTCCCATGGCCTTACAAACTTCAAAGCGAACAGTGCCACTCCTATCCGTCTCGAACCCCCCCCCCCCCCCCCCCCCCCCCCCCCCCCGTTTCATTTTTATTGAAAAATACTAATTATTCGATAATTAACCCAAACTTAGTTTTCATTCATGCCCGCATTGAGTAACATACGTTATTGATATCTATGTCTAATCGTAGAATACAATACATTTCCGCTGATTTCTCTCGTCAATAAAACAATCACAAACAAACTCTCTTTATACCAAACACATTTCTTTATTTCATAATTAGCCTCAATAAAACACACAATCAAAGTTTTGCTTATTAAAGATTCTTTACAATTAACTGTGCCGATGTCAATCATATAATTTATATACACTGTCTTTTAAATGTATTTATCGTGGGAGATTTTTCAAGGTATCTTGTTGTCAATCATAATCATAACCCCGCCCTTGCGCAGTGTTTTGTAGTACGATTTTTAATTATTCATCAAACGAAAAAATACGACAGCTTTGATTGGTTTACTTAAATAGAATGCGCACATGATTCCCCACATGATCTAATCACGTGATCGCCTAACGAGCAAACATGGCGGTTGATATTCTCATCTCGCCTAAGGCAAGCCGATAAAGATCAATAATTAGGCTATTGCCCTGATTAGATAAGAGTCGCGTTGTTATTTAATGGTAATGGGATTAAATAAGGTACGTGTGATACACGCGCTGATTGTGTATTTTAGAGGCTTTTGTTTATTATGAGGTTAATCACATTTGAAATTGCCGAAATTGACCCGAATTTGCCGAAAATGACGGCGACTCAAATTTCGCCCCACATGAATAAAAAAGCGAAGTCGGCCAAACTAAAGAGAAGTTTTTAGCGACTTCGCCTAATCGCGTATCCCCTACAAGTCCGACGAAGAGGTGCGCAACTTCTGTGGGATGCTGGATGCCCTGGCATTCCTCCCCGTTGATCGAGTCCAGGAGGGGATGATGGCCCTGAAGGACACAGCACCGGAGAACCTCGAAGGCCTGGTCGAGTACTT
Source organism: Cyrtodaria siliqua (assembly GCA_037043455.1). Classification (NCBI taxonomy): domain Eukaryota; kingdom Metazoa; phylum Mollusca; class Bivalvia; order Adapedonta; family Hiatellidae; genus Cyrtodaria; species Cyrtodaria siliqua. Next base: position 88,928 of record JAWPHD010009385.1, on the reverse strand, counting down.
CGACGGTACCTATGTGTCTGGACAGTATCGTGCAGTGATGAGTGAAGAAGGCACCATGCGATTCCGACGAACGGCTCCAAGATTTGCACCTCAAACATGGAATGTCCACGAAGCGACGATGACAGACCAGCACCGCACCAACAACATTTGTGAGTCGTGGAACAACGGGTTCAAACATCTAGTTGGACATAACAACCCGTCACTGTGGACTGTGATAGAGTGTTTGAAGAAGGACGCCGCGCTCGTAGAGACAGAGGTCTACAACAATCAGCAGGGACAACCAGCACCAAAGCAGAGGAGGAAGAACACCGTCGTTCATCAGAAACGCCTGAAGACCCTGTGCCAGCAGTTTGTCAGTGAACAGAAGTCACTCGCAGATTTCCTGTACACCATGGGACAGTGTATCAGACTCAACTAAAACTGTTCAAGTGTGCTAGTATGACAGTATCGCAGTGAAAATCAACTTTGTATTATAAATGAAAATGATTATATTAGATGATCAAATGTGCTAATTATTACATGATGTTTTTATATGAAAATATATTATGTGCTATAACATTTAAGAACATCAACAGAAAATGTAAATATTTATTTGATAATGAGTTTTTTATTTGGTTGATTGATGTATGACTCAATCAATTATCTCTAATTATCAAATTAAAGGTCACACTTTTAAAACTTGATTGCAAACATATACTTCCTATAATTGTGTGCATGTAATTAATCTGTTTTTGTTGATCACACTTTTTTTTTTTATAGCTCTGAATACTTACAAACTGGGAATTACCTGTGAATTATGTGATTATTCTTTTGTATGGATTTAATTAGTTTTATGGTAACTGTAAATACATAATACTGTTATTACTTTATCAGTACAGGTGACTTATAGGTCCAATGGACCGGGTGCTTGTAATTTGTACATAACTATTTGTAATATATATTGTATGCACATGTCACTATAATAAAATATTTACTTACTTACTTACTATTACATGTTATATTGTGCTGCATATATATATTGTTTTGCTGTTTTCCTTATCTGGACATGTTTAATAAAATGTTGAAAATACTGCTTGTTTTACTACAAAAATGAGTAGGGGGGCATTTGTCCGGGGGGCATTTGTCCACCCTTGCAAAAATATCAGGGGGGGCTAATGTCCACCTTGTAAAAAGTTCAGGGGGGCATTTGTCCACCCTTGCAAAAACGTGAGGGGGCATTCGTCCACCTATACAAAAATGAGCAGGGGGGCAGATGTCCGGGGGGCATTTGTCCTAGATTCATGTGAAACTGCGACAGTGACGTGACTCGGCAAATTTAAAAAATATATATTTACATATCGTTGCTGATTTATTTATTTTGGGAAAAGTACTTAAGCTAGCTGGCTACTAATTCAAATACGAGCTGAAGGATAATTATTTATTCGATACAGTGATGTCTGTTTTAGCTTTATTAAAAAAGAACATAATAAGAACAATTACGTTCGTTTGACCGTATGTGAAACTGCGACAGTGACGTGACTCGGCAAATTTAAATATATATATATATCTACATATTGTTGCTGATTTGTTTATTTTGGGGAAAGTATTTAAACTAGCTGCTAATTCAAATACGAGCTGAAAGATAATTCTTTATTCTATACAGTGATGTCTGTTTAAGCTTTACTAAAAACGAACTAAATAAGAACAATTACGTTCGTTTGACCGTATGTGAAACTGCGACAGTGACGTGACTCGACAAATTAAATATATATATATATATATCGTTGCTGTATTATTTCTTCTGGGAAAAGTATTTAAACTTGCTGGCTAATTCAAATACAAGCTGAGAGATTATTCTTCATTCTATAAAGTGACTTCTGTTTTAACTTTAATAAACAAAATAAATAATATGACCGTAGGTGAAACTGCGACAATGATCATGTGACTCTGCAAATTGTAAATATACATGCATAATGATACATGTAAGTACATAAGTTCGCTGGCTCATTAGGTAATTCGACTTGATTTTGGCTTCAGTTGCCTTGTTTAATTAAACTATGATGGATTTAGTGGTCTATTGTTCCATATTGCACATCGGGCGCCTTCTAATTAACACCGTTCGATACCGAATATACAGTGCGGTCGACGTGTCTGTTTTTATTACACCCTTCCACCCCTAAGTCAGAGGTGTCATACCGAATATACAAGGTGGTCGTGCGCGATATTTTGGCATATTGTCCCCTTAGAAGGGCGGTAACAGATGTAATTCAAAGGGTTGTTTTGTGTTCCAAATAACAGGATGTTGGTGATCGATATAATATTTCTGTTTTATTGCACGCACGTACCCCAAAAGTCAAACGTGTCATACCGAATACACAGGTATCGCATCGTAATACTATTTTTAACTAACTTAAACAGCAAAATTTGACGAAAACAAAGGCTATACAGAAATCCAAGGCCGTCATTCAAATCTACACAATAATGGCAATACAAAGGAATAATTACTTTGAATATCGTAACGTAAATGAAAGAGAAGTTAAATTTTCCAAAAATGTACATTCTCGATTTCAAGCTGCAAATGGCGAAAACAAGAAAAATAATTTCTGAATTTTCAACCAAATTCAACTGCTTAATTTGCGAACAAAACAAAGGCTATACAGAGGTCCAAGACAGGCAAGCAACGCTACACAATAATGGCATTACGAAGGACAAATTACTTTGAATATCGTAACGTAAATGAAAGAGAAGTTAAATTTTCCAAAATGTACATTCTCGATTTCAAGCCGCAAATGGCAAAAACTGTAGAAAAAAGAAAATCAACACGGCTGTCGAGCGTATTTTCGCCGTTAGTATGAATTCCATTTAATTTCTTTCAATAAATTAAAAGCAATACATCAGATTTAAATAACTTACCTCGATATTTGAAATAGATCGTGAAGTAGTGTGTTAATAATTCAGGTTTATGTCAACATCAACTCATTTCAGGATAATCGATCGCGTCAAAAATAGCCACCGCGCACCTGTTACACTGGCAGGTACCCTGTTGTTTACCGCAGAATAATCAGGGAACCAGCTTATTGACCATTCGGCGTATATATCGGGAATTAACAAGGGGCGTATAGGATGTTTCAAATCCAGTGTACATATAAATCCATGCTGCAATGAGTGAATTGTAAATATATATTGTTGCGTATTGATATCGATTTAAAAAAACATAAACATGTTCATGAAACAAAACATGGCCGGAGAACTTTAACGCCACACAGATTGGGCAAGAGGGAAGTTACGTGGTCTGAGTATTAACTTTCATACCCTATCCAACCCCTTCTCCAAGAAGGGAAAACGGGGTTGGCTGGAGTTAGAAATAAAACCTTCATTTCGGCTTAAACAGTTTGCATATTGTAAAATTAAAACAATCAATATGTAGTTTTTAACAGGTTATCGCATTTTTTCAACAGAAAAAAGTTGTTAAATGTGTTTTATTGGCGAAATATCCGTTATAAAATCCTGGTCATGTAAGTGTTCCCATCGCTTAATGGAATTAAGGCGGGACCACGTAATACAAAAGTAGCAGACCCAGTTTTGTTGAGTCTGTGTACAAGAATTAATATAAGAAGAAACATCTATCCAGCACCATTTTAAGCGTATTCTACTTCAAAGCCACACACGGGTGCTGGTTTTATCAACAGTATAAAACACAACAATTAATATTGTTTGACGATTGATTTATGTGAAATTCCTTATTTTATTGTCAACAATTGATTAGATATTATTTTTGTTGTGTACGTTTGCATGTCACCCTACACAAAACAGTTGATTAGATATTATTTTTGTTGTGTACATTTGCATGTCACCCTACACAAAACAGTTTCGCGCGGTATCTGGGGTGAAAGACGAAAATGTTGTTTGTGCTTAGCAAACTCTGAGTAGTATATGATCTCATTACGTGGTCCGAGTATTAACTTTAATACCCCATCCAACCCCTTCACCATTACGTGGTCCGAGTACTAACTTTTATACCCCATCCAACCCCTTCACCATTACGTGTCCGAGTATTAACTTTAATACCCCATCCATCCCCTTCACCATTACGTGGTCCGAGTATTAACTTTAATACCCCATCCAACCCCTTCTCCAATAAGTGAAAACGGGGTTGGATGGGGAATGAAATAAAACCTTAGCTTCGGCTTAAATAGTTTGCATATTGCAAAATTAAAACATTTAATAGGTAATTTTAAGCAGGTTATCACATCGATGTGAGTAAAAAATGTTTTAAACTTGTTTTATTGTCGGAATATCCGTTATAAAATTCTGCTTATATATAAGCTTTCCCGTCGCTTAATTGAATTAAGGCGGGACCAGGTAATGTCGTTCACTAACGTTTTAGCTTAAATTTCCATGCTTCATATCTTGCAGCGTGTATTTTAGTTACCAACTGAAGAAATGAATTTAGTCTATATAACAAATACCTTTTCGAAACATTAGGACAATTATTAAAAATAAAATATCTTTCTCTCATTCTCTAAAATTTCGAGAAAAAAGACAAATCGCATACAACAGCAGCTGTGTTACAAAAGCATTGGGCAAAGGAAATATGAAATAAAAATATTTTTTTTTAGTCCAAGACCATTTGGCCAAACTGTTATTTTTATATTATAAAGATAAAATAAATATTTTCTACTCCTTTTCTTTTCTAAGTAATTCTTTTTGTTTTTTTAAAGTTCGCCAATTTATTGTTATAACCCTTTGATACATAGCTATAAATAATTACGTCACACAATTTGAGGTCATTACAACTGTATTACAGTTTTTGCAAAAAAAATCAACAAATCAAATGAGGAAATGTTTGTAGTTTTTGGATGATGAAAACTCTAAATATTTATTTTCTTTCGTCGGAGTTCTCGCTTTGATGTTTTGGACGAAAAGTAAATAATTGGTGTAAATCTTACCAACTATACACTGTCACATAATCTTTAAAAAACATTATTTGAAGTGCTCAGTCTGTAATAATTTAACATTTGTTATGCTTTTCTATACTAATATATATCCAAATGTTATGACCATGTTACTACGCCTTACAGCCTGTTACAGTACTAAATATACTCCTGGAAATAATTTAAGGAGCATGTTTAGACTTTGGTTATTTGTTTTTAAATACTGTAATAGAACAATGTATTGTCGTTTTGAAATTGTTAAGTTCAGTTGTATTCGTTTACAATTGTTATGTGACACAACTGTGTTAACTTGTTATATGAATATGAAATCCATATTAAAGATTAAGTCATTATTGCCCTTCTATTTTGTGGTCCAAAAAATATTTTGAGGCGTATACTAAGGTCATCTTGAGGGCTGACCCCTCAAGATGACCTTATCGTGCTGTATTCTTTAATGTTACTACATTATTAGTTATTGGGTTTGTTACTGACCCCCTACAGAAATATGTGGTGCCAGTCAGATATATAGGTCTGACCCACTACAGAAATATGTATAAGTATATATGATCTCATTACGTGGTCCGAGTATTAACTTTAATACCCCATCCAACCCCTTCTGCAAGAAGTGAAAACGGGGTTGGATGGGGTATGAAATAAAACCTTAACTTCGGCTTAAATAGTTTGCATATTGCAAAATTAAAACATTTAATAGGTAATTTTAAGCAGGTTATCACATCGATGTGAGTAAAAAATGTTTTAAACTTGTTTTATTGTCGGAATATCCGTTATAAAATTCTGCTTATATATAAGCTTTCCCGTCGCTTAATTGAATTAAGGCGGGACCAGGTAATGTCCTATACTAACGTTTTAGCTTAATATTCCATGCTTCATATCTTGCAGCGTGTATTTTAGTTACCAGCTGAAGAAATGAATTTAGTCTATATAACAAATACCTTTTTGAAACACAATAATTGAAAATTCAAGTTTTGTTTTTCTAAAATATCGTTCTCTCATTCTCTAAAATTTCGAGAAATAAGACAAATCGCATACAACAGCAGCTGTGTTACAAAATCATTGGGCGAAGGAAACATGAAATAAAAAAATAATTTTTTAGTCCAAGACCATTTAGCAAAACTGCTATTTTTATATTATAAAGATAAAATTAAACCCTTTGATACATAGCTATAAATAATTACGTCACACAATCTGAGTCATTACAACTGTATTACAGTTTTTGCAAAAAAAATCAACAAATCAAATGAGGAAATGTTTGTAGTTTTTGGATGATGAAAACTCTAAATATTTTTTTTCTTTCGTCGGAGTTCTCGCTTTGATGTTTTGGACGAAAGGTAAATAATTGGCGTATAATCTTTAAAAAACATTATTTGAAGTGCTCAGTCTGTAATAATTTAACATTTGTTATGCTTTTCTGTACTAATATATATCCAAATGTTATGACCATGTCACGCCTTACAGCCTGTTACACTCCTGGAAATAATTTAAGGACCATGTTTAGACTTTGGTCATTTGTTTTTAAATACTGTAATAGAACAATGTATTGTCGTTTTGGAATTGTTAAGTTTAGGTGTATTCGCAATTTGACGTCATGACGTTGACCGGTACAGTTTTAATTTAATTATTATGTGTATAATGTCACTGTCGCCTTAAAGAACTATTTGCAAATGATTTAAACTTTGAATCGGAATTGTAGTCCATATTGTTTTAGTGACCCTCTATGAAATCTACTGACCCACTATAGAGTAATAGAGGGTCACCATGTGACCGCTCTAATCCAATGAAATTCCTAGGATTTTGTGCGAAGCAATAAAATGTGATTAACTGCTAAAATGTGTAACCTTTATTGTAACACCTGAAACTTTTTTTAAATCAATAGAAACTCCCAGCATAGTATGTATGGAATCAGAGAACACAAAGGTGCCCTATTGAAAAGTATTATCTTACCGAGGGGATGTCTATGCTGCCATTTTTCATCATCTGTATACTTTTGAGCGAGGGCTTTCGTGATTTTGGGCCGAACCCGAGCTCACAAGTTGGTGCAGAACTTCGACGCTTCGGAAATCGGCTACGGTATAATTCTGCAGTCGACTTTTCGTCCATTTTGTCCATGTTTTCCATAGTCTGCCATGTGACCGATTCCTCCTTCACTGATTTTTGCCAGCACTGAGACCGTGTTTTGGCAGAGCCACTTTTTAAGTTTGATTTGATAGGTGAAGAGAATGAGAAAAATGAAGATTTTGAAGATGCTCCGTTCATTTTGATGAGAACTGTTTTGGTGTTACAAGAGACGATTTTAGGTTGTATAATCGTACTTACGAATACTGATTCTGGGAAAACGCATAAAGTTATTAATGTTGTATTCACAAGTCGAGATCACGACATCTGTTTCTTTACGACAACTATAGACCGCACAGCTGTTAACGTGACCACCTCTCTGTTGTAACACCTGAAAACTTCGCTTGATACGTGTTTACATTTCTGTGTCACTTTTGGTATATAAATCCATACATGTATTTGAATTAAAACGTCCTCAGATTTATTGATATCCGATAAGTTAACTTCACTGCATGTTTTTAAAACGTGTATACGAGTCGAATATATTCCATATAAAGTAACATCATTCCAATTGTACTACGTCTTTCCAACTAAACTATTGTGCCTTTGAGAGAACACTTCTAGAAAGCTTCATTTACCGTACCGATTGCTATATAAATAAGTATACATATTTTACAGTCAATACTGTTCACTTGATGGCCTTTTCATTATCTATAAAACTGTCCCGGAATGGCTGCCCCATTAATCGGTAGTATCCGAGTCCATTAGAGAAAGTAAATAAAACACGATAACTGTAAAGCTAATATTGGCGCGAAATATAGTATTGCTTACTCGCTCTGTCCACGAGGACAACTCGAAGTCACTCGGCTGCGTGGATAGGTTGGTCTTCTTTAAGACAAAAGGATCGATACCTTAGTTTGATTAAGCCTGCCATCAGAGATCTCACATCGCCATGATATTTTATTGATATATATACATGGTGGCTAAACAATAATGTAAATTCATACATATATCCACCTATATTAATATGGCGGTGGATGCGAATAATGACTTTCTTGGTAATCACTAGCTATGTCTTGCCTGATAAAGTTATCCGTGTTTTACACAAGTGACGAAAAGGCCTGATCTTACAAAGGGTGGGAGATAAAATATCGCGCAATGACATCAACAATGACAGTTGCATGACATCATTGTGTAAATAAACATGCACAACGTTGGTATTTGGCGATGTCAACGCGTTGAATGTAAACGATATGCAAGACAAATAAAATAATTAATCATGGGTATCCAGTTCAGATAGGGAAATTCCAACAGTCGGTATAACTGTTTAATCGGAACATCAAAACCTCGGCAGAGCCTCGGTTCCGATAAAAACAATTATACTTCGTGTTGGAATTCCCAATCTTCACCGGATACCCATGAACTACTCTTATAATGTATTGTTGTTTTACTGTTCAAGTCTTTTCCGGCCATTTGCAATGTATACATCTGTATTATGATGTTATTAATTAAGTGTTTTCGTACTGGCCGAGTTATTGGTCCAAGCACAGTCATCCGAGGACCAATAACTGGGCCAATATGAAAACACTTAATTAATGACATTTTTATTAATTAACTACTTAATATCTCTCTCTATTCCTATGTTTTAAATATCATTTAGAAGTAAGAAAAAAAAGAGATATATGTTCAACATGTTCAATATAACATTTAATAACAAGTATCTGATTCAAATAAATCTTCCACTGTTACCGCTCGATGGCGCGTGGGAAAATCACACTCAAACATGATAATAGCTATATTTCAACGAAGTCGATGCAACCAAATTTACAAATAATCAAACCTTAATTATTTTGATTGTCTACATTATATAGGTGAATTAATTTATCATCGAAAAGCTGCGACGTTGTGTTTTTTCTTCAAAATGGCGTCCTTAAAGAAAACAAAGCCTTGGTCGTATTGGCCGTGTTGGCTTATCCAATCAGATTGCTTGAATTTCATATTGGCCGAGTTTCTTCATACAGGCCGAGTTTTTCTCCATATTGGCCTTGTTTTTACCATATGATGCGTGCAGTTTCCTGCAAACCACGGCAGATATTAAGTAGTTAATTAATAAAACTTAGAACGTCTCATGTTAGGTCTAACACAGCCTTTTCGGTTTTCCTAACATCATATTATCGGTATTTCCTGTTTAAAATGTTTAAATTGAGCGGGTGGTTGAGATAAGACAACCACTTTATTGTAGATATATTTCCACGGTTTTAGGATACCGTTTAGTGGATACAGGACGGAAATAATTGAAGTTTTACTTCTCATGTGATTTTAGCCGATAATTCTCTTTTTTTTCAATCATTCTCGTGAATAGAAGACTTGAGTCGCTTACGAATGGACAAGTTATATATAATACTGGGTATCCGGTTAAGATCTGGAATTCCAACCCGAGATATAATTGTTTAATATCGGAACCGAGGCCTATCTGGTTACTAAGTAAGACTTGTCAAAGATATCCCAACCAGTGCCATTATTATTATATTATGATAACTTCACGACAAAGTGTCAACAATGTACAAATACCATTTTGAGTAGTGTAGAAGAACATATATGTATAAAATAGAGCATGAGTGTTGCACGTGTACGGGGAGATAATGCACGAGCGTTAGATAATGCACGAGCGTTAGAGAGTGCATTATCGTCCGTACACGTGCGAGATTCATGCTCTATTGTATTTGTACCACAATAACTAACTAACATATGCTGTGTATATCCTCAGGTATTACACGAAGCATAGTGTGTATATAGGATATTGTGGTACAAACATGTTTTATACCACAATAGCCTAAATACACACTATGCATCGTGTAATACCCGAGGATATACACAGCATATGTTAGTTATTGTGGTATAAATACAATAGAGCATGAGTCTTGCACGTGTACGGACGATAATGCACTCGCTAACGCTCGTGCATTATCTCCCCGTACACGTGCAAAACTCATGCTCTATCCTATACTTATGGGAGGAAATAAAAGATATATCTATGTAAAACGCGGATAACCTTATCCGGTATGCAAGAAACAATAACATTCTCGTAAGTAGAAAACCACTGCAAATTTTAATCTAGCGGATCAAATGAGGCTCAACTAATACACGATAAACATAATTTTAGTTTTCTGTCTCGAAAACAACAGCACTGTGATCGTGTATTTAGATGAGCCTCGTTAAGGTAACTCTCATCAAATAACACATAGAAAATAGAACACGGAACTGCCGTCTGTTTCATTCCAAATATGGCTTGTTTGAACACGCCATGAAATCATGCAGTTTAATTTTTACGTTTAATTAACATAGCAATTGTGTTATTCTCGTGATAAGAAAGAAAATGTTATAAGTCCATCAGGAAAAGTAACATTCACAGAATACACTCACCCCAACAAGTATTACAATGTAAATGTGATTCAAAAAGTACATCACAAACATATAAGGGTTGCCGACAGGGGTATCTCCTTGCAACGGTCTGTGGCAAAAGGGACCACCGGGGAGTTTAAACAGGTTCAATGGTGCACAAACCCCCTATCATCATCCCTAAACAACAGGACAGTGTAAATAAAACTAATTCTCGCCGAGTTAACCCCAAACGCGTAGATAAATGTTATAAGATCATGTATAATATAATATATCAAAAAATTAGTTAAACCTTAGAAGCTAATCTCATATGTACTCGATAACGTGACAAATCTCTATAAATATTTCATAACCGATATTAAAACCGTATCATTCCTGCCATGACCAAGCTATACTCGGTCTGTTATCTATTTGATCTTTGCTATTATTTGCTGAATGTATGCGTTATTAATTTCGATCAGTATTTTCATGGAGATAATTGATTTTCCCAGTGCTTTATGTCTCTAACACTGGGTTGACGTGGCCACAGTATGTTCAATACACGGTAACAAGCTTTTGTATTTGTAATCGGTATATGCACAACGCACGGTTTATAACATCTTCAGATTTCCTGTGATTAAATGTATTGTTATCGTGTCATGTCGTATTGGATACTAGTAGTACGTAACTAATGAACAGTACACAACAGAACTTGTATTCACCTTACACAATGCACTCATTTCTCTTACTTTACAAAATACATTAATTACAAGTGAACAGTATTATACAATTATCATGATTATAATACAATGTATGAATAGAAAATGAAAACAGACTGAAACGCATACATAACAACAAACATGCTTCCATAACCTTAGACTTAATAGTTTAAAAAGTCATTTTATGTAGTAAACCAATGTTTATTACGTGTTCCGAGTATTAACTTTCATACCCCATCCAACCCCTTCTCCAAGAAAATGGGGTTGGCTTGGATATGAATTAAAACCTTAATTTCGGCTTAAAAGGTTTGGAAGTTGTAAAATTAAAACATTTAATAGGCAATTTTAAACAGGTTATCACATTTTTTAGTAAAAATATTTTTAAACGAGTTTTATTTTCGAAATATCCGTTATAAAATTCTGCTAATATAATTTAACTTTTCCATTGCTTAATGGAATTAAGGCGGGATCACGTAATGTCTAGTTCTGTTTTTAAGCTCATAATTCAATAATTCTCACAATTTTATAAATCTCGGATGTTTATAATATTTGTTCAGTAAGAGACTGCCTCTTCGGCTATCATAAAAATCAGGGCACATTGTACCGAAATGATATTCACATCTTCACAACAGATACAATATCTTTATTATTTTTTCTATTCTATTTCGCCAATATCTACCGCACTGAAGTATAGTTTCTGAACTATACAACATGTTTTATGTGTTTTTATTCTGATCTTACACATTGGGGAAGATAAGGTCACGCGCTGCTATCAATGATGACAGTTGCATGACGTCATTGTGTAAATAAACATGCAACATGTTTGTAGTCAGCGACGTCAACGTGTAGAATACAAATGATATATATAGAAGAAAAAAAATCAATCATATGTATCCTGTTCAGATAGGGAAATTCCATCCCTCGGAATAATTGTTTTAAGCAGAACCTCGGTAGAGCCTCGGTTCCAATAAAAACACTTCTACCTCGAGTTGGAATTCCCGATCTTCACCGGATACACATTAATGATTCTTATTATTTTTTATTTACACAACGCAATGCAGTCACTTCAATCATCCCTATTTTGGAACACTAGCAAAGCAGCTAGCGATAAACCAACAGTTGTAACAACCACCATTAACACTTTGCTAAATTCCCTTTTCCGGAAATCCATTATTTAGAAAAGAAATACGTTACTTAAAGTCATCTAACTGATTAACATTTCAGCTAGAAAGATCATTGATTTCAAATTTATGTTGAGAGTGTAAAATGTGTTGCACTTAAACTCCATTTCCACATACGCCTTGCGCAACGGTGAGTGAGTGAGTGAGCGAGCGAGCGAGCGAGTGAGTGAGTGAGTGAGTGAGTGAGTGAGTGAGTGAGTGAGTGAGTGAGTGAGTGAACTAAAGTAAGTAATGTAAGTAAGTGAAGCAAATAAGTAACTATACAAGTTAGTAATTATACAAGCGGTAAACAAGTAATAGACATTTGTTTAAATAGTGTTTTGTTTTACGAAGCACATGTTTGACCATATACTTGTATGACGGTCGATTGTTTGTGGTAGAGGTAGACCACACCATTTTTCCTGGGTGTAACCAGTACTGTATATGTCCCAACATCCGTAAGAATCGGCACTTTCTCACTTGAAAATGCCAGCTCCCAGTGGGATTCGAACCCGCTGCGATGAGAGACGAGAAAGCTTTAGATGCAGCGTCTTTACTATTCTAATAGGTAGATATGTATGTAGTAGGTATATACTAAGAAAACTAAGTTTAGCATGTCCTTACGTACATTTAGCTTAAAGAAATTGAATGCTGTTTTATAATGTGAAGTATTTGAAACATTTGCATGACATAGGGTGATCTTCTCTTTCATATTAGAGTTATCTCCCATTTAATTGAAACAGCGTATTTTATATTTAAAAACACCAATATGATAAAGAACATGGTTAAACGTCACTAAATAACAGTTCTGGGTTTCAAGTTATAAAAAACGCAAAATCAATAGATACTAACCTTGTCATTATAATGCAATTACCAAAGTTTAAAAAAAATGAAATTACCTCCATTTGCATAGAAATAAGAACGGAATTATAATATCTGTAAAGCAGGTAGATTAAAACATTTTTTTCCCGCAGATATCGTTTCAAACACAATTCCCTGCATATATCTGCAAATTATGTTAATTATATTGTTAATGACCTCTGCCACGCATAGCCTAGAATATGCGCAAATCAATTTGCCATGCAATTTACTCGCTAAACTTAAGTATAGAAGACGAAGATAAATGTTTATTAAAGTGTCACAAATCATCATATGCCATACACAACGTTCAGTACAACATATTAAAATATATGAGATTTTGGGCCGATATCGGCCTATGAGACACTAATTTATACAAATCAATGCATGTATATTAAAAATACAGCTAAAACATAAAACATAAAACATGTAAAACATGCATAACGAACAGTTAGCATTAGCTTAAGACAATTTAATTCGACTATATTTCATCAAGATGCAAGCTATATTAAGATTTTTTCTATTTTTAAGGATTTGCAGCTAACTGTTCGTTAAAGCAGGTTCAATAAATGCCGATTGTGTGTTATTTTGGGTCTTTTAAAATCTAGATAACACTCATTCTTAAGAAAAATCAAACATTATTTAGTTTAAAAATTGTTTAAAATATAATAACTTAGAATTTGCAAACATTAAAATAAAATACTTAGATTAATATGGTACTTCTCCTTCTGTTCATTTTACATAGCGTTGAAGATATCTTAAATTGAAGTTTTTAATTTTTCATAAGAAAAGAAGTATAATATTATGTAAAATGATATATAGGGTCCTATAGAAACCACAGCGTCCGAACGCAATGGCATCGTAGGTCCGCACTGTACTTCAAACAAGGACTAGAACTACAATGAAAGAGACAAAAAACAACAGAAAGGGTGGTGTAAGTATGATAGTTAGTGAGTTAAAGTAAGAGCATCGGCAAGAGTTAATGAATAAGTTTGTACGTTTCAACTTATCATGTAAATATCATGTAAGTCAGTATGTAGGTAAATAAATAGATATTGTAACATGGTCACTCAACATTCTCTTTGTTATAGCACAGGTGTAAATCGTTTAATTGAAAATAACGCCATCAACGGTAGCTAGCATTAAAAACCGAGACGGCAATATTTTTATATTTATTGTGTTCGGCGATTTCCAAATTACTCTTTTGATACTCATTTTTCTATGTTGTCTATCTTTGAAACAGAGAATATCAGCAATTTACAAATAGTGTTAGTGATTTCAAAACTATGACGCATGTTATATCTTTCTAAGAAACCATATGCCCAAATCAGTATTGCCATATAAATATCAGTTTAGTATCTCAGCGCTATATTAGCAAATAAAACAATTCGTATCTAGGCATCTATATTAAGTTGCTCTCTTGAGGGTGAAACTCCTGCGTATTTTAGTTCGTAAGAACACGTCGTAACGAACAATTCCATTAAATATTTACAATTTCGTGTTTGCTCCATAAATATCACAACTGTCTACGTTCAGTAAACGATGGCTTAAAGTAACACTACCATATTAGGTATTTTCTCCCATACTGATGCCTGGTAAGTGGTAACAAGACGAGCTTAGTCGCCGTTTAAGGAAAATCTATATCGCTTACTAAGCATTTTGCAAGTTTAAATGCATGGTATTTATTTTCATGTGTCATTTCAAGACTGTCTTTAAATATGAATCTTATCTAGATATGTTGCCATTTAAACTAAGAACGGCAATGTCAAGAATACGATTATCTTCGCATTCCCTCAGAGTCGAAACCGACAGATACACACAAAACAGAACTGATAGAGGTCAACGATATTGTAATATTTGTAATTATTATGACATAGAAGACGAATATCATTTTATTTTAGATTGTCCCGTATATGATCATATGCGCAAACTTTATATTAAGGCGTATTATTATCGAAAACCTGGTGTTATAACATTTATTTAATTGGTGCAAAGTAAGAAACATAAAAAGATTCAAAATGTAGCTAAGTTTGTAAAAGAAGCATTTATTGTACGTGACACATTTAATTATACGTAGTTGTGTACATATATATACAGTTTATCCTCAGGTATTATTCCAACAATTAATTCGTTTATATAACTGCGTGAGAGAGAGAGTACGTGCCTGTGTGCGTGTGCGTGCGTGAGAGGTGTGTGAGAGTGTGTGTGCGTGTTGGGGTGCATGCGTGTGTGTAATTAAACTTGGTACATTACATTTTGATGAGTTCTGTTCTGTTATTGATGGCATTATTTCCATTTATTCAACACAATCAGTTCACGCCTTGCGTTAAACAATGTATAATACAACTTGCTAGGATGGTTAAAACGTATATTATTCAAATACACTGATAAAGATAAGTTAATCAAGTAAATAACATATAAATCCCGTTGACCAGATTCTAGGATATGTGTAGAAGCGGTCACGGGCAATATAACTTACATAATTATCAGTTATATTAAGGGAATAAGTCTAAAAAGAAATATGCGAAACCAATAGCAACAATCTTGCGCTTTACCTTATTTCTATTTTTGATTGTGAAATAATATGTTTCAACTAAATGGGAGACAACTCTGATATTTATATTGGAATACAAAAGAAAGTGAAAAAGAAGATCAACCTATGTCATGCCGATGATTTAAAATGCTTCAGAATAGTAAATAACATTACAGTTATTTTAGCTAGATGTGCATAAAGGCTTGCTAAATTATATTTTTTTTTTAGTAATAACGCAACTATACACAATAAATTTACGCGAGAGAAAAAAGGATAAAAACGAAAGATGAAGTCTTAAAGACCACTGCTTGTTAATGTTTGGACACGTTATGGAAACTTGTCTTCTGACCATCGGTCAGTTGCAATCATTCAGCGTCTGGCGATTAAATTTGAAGACTTTGATGTTTACAGTGTAAATGGATGTAACACTAAATTTGCACGTACCAGTATATTGATACATTCATGTTTGTCTTCTCGGCCAAGCGAACCTCACAGGACTCTAATCCAAATAAGAAATTATAAATTTGCCATATTGTTGTAATATTTGTGATGTAAATATGGAATGGTCTGTGTATATATTAATTAATACAAATAACGCAGAACGTGACGAAAGGAAAGCAATTTAAGGGGAAAATATTGATTCATACTAGAGAGGAAATACAGAAAAGTGTATGGTGATGAAAAGAGACAGCACTGAAATATGTAAAATGAAACCTAATATAGCCGAAGTTGGAATTGTAGTACTAAACGGTAGCCGACGCTTTGAACCTAGGCCAGTATTCATGAAGCGACTTATGTGGAAAATATGACAAGTCAAAATTTAAGATATTTACATGTTATTATATCTCCTTTTTCACTTCTCAGGAACACTACAATAAATATTTAGCTGTAGATTTTATTAATCCGTAACCGTATTAGCTATATTAAGAAAACGTCTTAAATCGATAGAAAAAAGTCTTAAAAAATTGATAAAATTTGACTTAAGTTAAGATATTGTTAAGACGCTTGGTGAATACGAACCCAGGTCTCCACATAAACGTGTCATATAATTACATTACGGACCCTGGTCTCCACATAAACGTATCATATAATTACATTACGGACCCTGGTCTCCACATAAACGTGTCATATAATTAAATTACGGACCCTGGTCGCCACATAAACGTGTCATATAATAACATTACGGACCCTGGTCTCCACATAAACGTGTCATATAATTACATTACGAACACAGGTCTCCACATAAACGTGTCATATAACTACATTACGGACCCTGGTCTCCACATAAACGTGTCATATAACTACATTACATACCATATGCATTTGTGTAACATTCATACAATTGACGATTTAAAAACTCCTAATATGCACGGTGTACGTGTTGGTTGGTTGGTTGAATGGTGTTTAAAGTCATTTTCAGCACGTTAGGCTATATATGACGGTAGACTTTTGCGTGGCGGAGGCATGCCAACCACATTTTTTCTGGATATAACCAGTAATGCATATCTGCCGTCATCCGAAGAATAGACATTGTTTCACTTACAAGTCGAGCTCCCAGTTTTCTTCGAACTCTATGCATATATTTACGTATTGTGTATTTGTGGAGTTGTCCGTGTGGACATTCATTGTACGCATTTTCAAGGATATCTGTATATATATACTCCTAACAATTGGGAAACCATCAACATTAATGCTTTACTATTGCAAGATAAATCGAAGCTCAAACTAACTCGGTTCTAGGGATATAAACAAAGTCAAATTCCAACAGCAATTCTATGTTATAGCAACAAACATGCTTTCATAACATTAGAATGGATAGTATAATCAAACAGTTATTTCATGTATTTAGTCACATGTTGAGCTTGTAGTCGTGTTGAGGACTTTAATATTCATAATATTTGTATAACTAAAAAGCTACTCCAGCAGGGCTATCGTTACCATAAACTTCTAAAAACCTTTGCAACATTTTATTGTCGTAACCCCGATCTTCTTTTAAGATATAAAAGTAATTTAAGAACGCTTCTGAAACAAGGACTATCACAACGTGACTTATATGGTGATGTCATTTACAAACTTCGTAAGATCCTTGGTTATACTCACTTTCATACAATCTTTATTAAACATAACAGGTTTATCAACAGAGGTTTGCTATTTGTCTTTAATCTTGTCTTGTCGTACCCTTAACGGTTTTTCTCGTGTTGCTCTGGCTTCTGGCAAGTCATTGGGTACTTACTTTGTGGCTTTCTTGGCCTTTTTTATTCATGATCATGTATGTGTTTTACTTATACTGCCTATTAATGCTGCCTTGTTTGTTAGAGATTATAACCTGGCAGGGATATCTCATTACATGGTTCCATCTTAAATCCAGTAAGCGATGAGAAAACTTATATTAGGATGATATTATAACGCACATTTCGACAATGCAACACGTTTAAAAACCTTTTTTGCTGAAAAATAATGCGATAACATATTTAAAATTACCTATTAAATGTTTTAATTTTACAATATGCAAAATTTTAAAGCCAAAATTAAGGTTTTATTTCATACCCCAGCCAACCACGTTTTCACTTCTTGGAGAAGGGGTTAGATGGGATACGAAAGTCAACCATTGTGTGTTTGTGATGCATTATTTTGCATTTTATACATCTTTAAAGTTGTTCTTTGTTTCTGCGTGTATTTGTGGTTTACTATCGTTCTTGAATGCTTATTTAATTTCCTGTTCGATTTTTATATCTACTTTTAGGTCTGTTTTAGTTTCAGAATTCAATAATTCACATACTTTTATAAATCTCGTAGGTTTATAGTATTTGCTCAGTAAAATACTGCATTTTCTGTAATAAAACTCAGGGCAAATGAAATTGTAATGATATGGTATTCGTTTTCATGTAATTTCTTTCACAAACGATACAATCTTCTTTTGTTCTATTATATTTCTTCCATAACTACCGTACTGGAATATTTATTTCAGAAAACATACAATATATTTTGATATTTTTTTCTTCTATTTCTTCCAAATCTACCTTGCTCACTTTCTTAGAAAACGAGAGAAAAAGCCTTAGTCTCGAAATGAAAAATATTTAGTTTTAAAATATCAAGTTTAAAATATCAAGGATGTGAAATAATGTGTGAAGTACTTACACGAAAATATGACATCTCTACGATTTCAATTTTCTTGCCACTTTTGTATAAAACAATCAGTGATTATTCTCTTCAAAACAAACAGAACTAATTCGGATTAACACTCTGTGGTTTTACTCAAACATCACCGACACCATGTTCTTCTAACAGAATATTTACTTCAGATAACCTAACCAATTAAACTAGTATTGTACTTAACTATTTTAAAAATGAATTATTATTTTTGGCAATGAATATTTGGCTGCCGAATGCTTTTCATAACTGCTCATGGTTGCATGGCTGTCATGTTCCAGGTAATAGATAAATATTTGTTTAAACAAAATGCTACTCTTCAAGTGTTATATAAACAATGCATGCTGAGTAAACTGTATCTCACGAGCATTACAACGTTCGGAATACAGTCTATCCCAGTCTCATGGAAACCAACCATTCACAACATCTAAAAAAAATCCATGTGTTACCATTGAATATTTTTAAGAAAGATGTAAACAAGTTAGTCAAGGTCATTCAGTCATAATTAGTAATATGTGGATTTCTGGATGAGTAAATAAATCACTTCATATGACTATGGATATTTAAAAATAACTTGTATTTATCTTATTCGAATATTCTAAATATAGTGTGACGTTCTCTGACGGTATAAACACAGACTTTTGGTTTCGGGGTGCTATTTGTTTAGTATCCAGTATTTAGAGTTGAGTACTTGGTTCAGTATTTGGATTGAGAAATTTCCTTCAAATTCAGTATAAAGTGAAGATAGTGGATGCTTTGAATTAAAATATATTGTAAGAGGATAACAATTATTATGCTCATATATATTAAAAGTGACATTGCATTATTTGGACTATTGTGAATAAATCAACCAGGAAATACTAGAAGTGAAATTGGAATAAAAGGACGACAATTTTCATTGAGGGTCACGTGACAATTTTCATTAAAGGGACACTTGCCAATATTATTTGGACTTTATATGGGTATATCGGATTTCAAAGAAATAGTGGATCCATTTTATGTATTTTCTATAAGGGAATATTTTTCATTGTAGTATTTGAATATATTTATTGATTGTATGTTATAAATAGTTGGTGCTATTTTTTGCTTTCTTTCTAATTACATTTTACCCGTAACACATAGACTCGTATGCTCCAGAGGAATACCGGGATTGACTGATTATGCACAATTACACGCAACCGAATGATATTGTAAATACTTGATTGCTGCATGATATTTTGATTTATGATAAAGATGCAGATTTTATTCTAATATTAACCATTATTTATATTTAACCTGCTATATATGTATTGTGTGTATTTGACATAACATCTTTCATTTAAAAAGCAACGTCCTTGCATAGCATTCATTACCAGCGGTATGCTTTCTGTGTAATTAAACTAATTATCTTGAACCCTTGGTTGCCTGACTGTCGACCGTCAATTTAATTTCCATAATACCTTGCATGTTGTACTGGAGACACATGATGAATCAGAGGAGAGATTTTATTAGTTTTATGTCCACAACGCAATGGATTCTCTTCAGTCATCCTAGGTTTGAAAAAAAGCCTTCGAGTATTTCCGTTTCAGACATTGCGTTATTTCGATTAACGTCCTATAACGGGCTGAACCTTCAGCTATAATGGCCATTCGTTTAAAAAATATGCTGAATGTAAACAACGCACCTTTGCCCTGATTTGCGATGATCGTATGCCCGCACTCCATTTGACATGTGCCTCGCAAAACGGTACTTCCAAAACAGTGCATTTTTTTACTATTGGCAAGCACGTAAATAAGTAAAAAAGCAAGCAAGCAAGCAAGCAAGCAAGGCAAGCAAGCAAGTAAGTAAGTAAGTAAGTAAGTAAGTAAGTAAGTAAGAAATTCGAGGCGTAAGTACGTAGGTAAGTAGGTAAGTACATAAGGAAGCGTAAATAAGTAAATGAGTAAGCATTCTCACTTGACAACTCAAACTCCCGGTTCGAACCCGCAGCGATGAAAGGTGAGAACGATTTAGACGCAACGACTTTACTATCCCAGCCACGGAAGCGATAACTATGTAGTAGATAGATACGTAGGTAAGATAGTAAGTGGACAAAAATGAAACAATAGACAAGTACGCAAGCAAGCATGTAAACGGGTATATTTGTAATCAACGTATCATGTACTCGTAAATGCTTACAAAACTCAGTATGTAGATAAGTCGTAATCAATTTTTTCCATTACAATCGCTACTAGAATGTGCAAAATTAGATATAGAGGTTGAACATGAAAGAACCACAGTCAATCAAAAGCACGCATCGAAACAAACGAATTTTAAAGATGACTAAAAGGAACGACACGACAGCACAGACATAAAATGGATGACAATAGGGCTTCCGCCTTACAACACTCAGTGGCAAAAAGGGCCGATGGGTTTTAAACCAGGTTCTAGGGTGCACCACAAACCTCACTCGTATCCTATTGAACTGGACAGAGTAAAAAAAAATCCCCGCCAGGTTATATTTTCTAACAAGCAAGGTAGTATTAATAGGCAAAATAAGAAAACACATAAATGATTATGTATATAAAAATATTATAATATAAAAAAAGCCCAGAAAGCCACAAAGTAAGTATTCATGACGTGACAGAAGCCATAGTAACACGAGAACAGACAGTTAAGGGTGTGATAAGATTAAATACAAAAATCAAACACTACCGTCCTGTAAGGCACCAACACAAATACACTGCCTGAACAGAACACACGCAATGTCTACTTTGCCGTTTTCTACAGGTCTCTTTAAATAAAACTATTGTTTATATATTTTGACGCTGCTTTTACCTCTTCACTTTATTATTAATTGTATAAATTTACACAGTTATACTCTCCCAAGATAAAGAAACTTTACATCACATATAGATGTAAAAATAGAACAGGAAAAGTAGCATTCAAGGACGACAGCCAACCACAAAACAAAGAACAACTTTAAAGATGAATAACAGAAAGTGTTGTCAAAGTTCAATATGGCATCACGATAACGAGAGGTGTCATTCAAGGCTTCAGTAACATCTGCCTGGGTATCTGGTGAACGACTCAAAACGAAATCTCGTTCATAGCAATACAAACAATAAATCTGCGAAAGGAGGTGCACAGTTCGTATCCACAGGGATACAAATTATTTGTTTATTAACGATAGTTCCATACCTGACGAAAATCTTATTTTAATAGAAAAATAAGTGATTCACAAATTTCAAGGCAAGTCCACATAGTGTAATTGTCCAAACTGCCGTTAGTAAAAAGCGCATTAATATTGTTACAGGCAAAACATGCAGTATTTTCCCTAGCAAATGTTTTTTAAATGAGAGCAATAAGCTTGTCTTTGATAAGGTGATGTTGTAAAGTTGTATATAATGTAGATAATTCATAAGTACTTATAGATGAAGCTTGATGTTTATTGCAAATCTTATCAAGAACGTCACCTGCAATTTTAACAGACAAAATAGATTAATCCCAGAGTTTTCATAAGCTTTAGAACAAAATTGTTTAACGTGGTCTTTAACGGCAGTAAGACAAGATGTTTTTTTAGATGTTGTGAAAGTTTGGAGATATTTGTATGGTGCAAGAACTAGAATTGGAAATAAAACGGGCTTTATATGGTTGTTTGTGAAATTTGGGAATCCAGTACATCGTTGGAAGTCTTTTTGCTTTTTGTCTATACCAGCCTGTACAATCTTGCACCCAAATCAACGAATAAACACGAAATTAACAAAATATGATTTTTTTTATAAAACTCCTACCACAAGGTGCTGAAATAAGCTGGTCCAGTGTTATATTCTAAGATTTTTGAATAAAAGTTGATTTGTTATCAAAATTACACCCAACAACCCTAAAAATGTATCATAGGGTTTCTGGACCAAATTTCTCATTTCAATCGAGATTTGACCCAAAATACATATATGAAAAACTCCTACCGCAAGGTGCTGAAATAAGCTGGTCCAGTGTTATATTCTGAGATTTTTGAATAAAAGTTGATTTGTTATCAAAATTACACCCAAATCAACGAATAAACACGAATATAATAAAATATGAAATACTACCACAAGGTGCTGAAATAAGCTGGCCCAGAGCTATATTCTGAGATTTTTTAATAAACGTTGATTTGTTATTAAATTTACACCCAAATCAACGAATAAACACGAATATAATAAAATATGATTTTTCTAAAAGAAAGGTTCTGAAATAAGCTGGTCCAGAGCTATATTCTTAGATTTTTTAATAAAAGTTGATTTGTTATTAAATTTACACCTAAATCAACGAATAAACACCAAATCATAAAGGAAGACTGAAAGCGATCGCGATAAAAGTAGAGAAAATAAAAACAAAAGAAACAAGCTGCAAACTATGCTGGTATGTTGTTGTTTTTTACACCTGCTACAAGTGTAGTATAACATTTTCATCTACCAAAGATATTTTTATCTACATGAAAGAATAAGCCGTTAAACCATGGAACTCAAAAATAACCTAGTGTATTAACACCTGTAGTGTTATAAAAGGTTGTATTAAAAATCAAATGGGTCTGGTTCTTTCTTTAACAAACTTGGCCTAGTCGTCTCTACTGGAGCTGTTGCCTGTAGTTTAGGTGTCTTCGCTACATTTTTTCTTGTTATCCCCAAAACTGATATAGCTGTCATTATACCCATATATATGAATGCAAATTTTTTAAAACCATCTACCGTTTTTCCTATCTCTTGCATGGAATATGTTTGTTTCTTTTCTTCTTCGTCTTCCAAAACATCTTCCTGCTGTTCCAGCAACAAATCTATGTCATCTTTTTCTTCTCCTTGTTTTTCCAACAGACGGGAAAAAAGTTGCGTCTGTTTGCGACTTTCTTCTGCTATGGTTTCCAGATTATACACCACATCTTCTGGTGTAGCTATTTCTTTTAATATTTTACGTGCTATGTTGTCTTGTGGTATAAGTTCGTCTGCCGTATATGGTTTTTCATTCTCTTCCTCTCTTGTAATGTCTTTCCTTGTAATACTGTCCTCTCTTGTAATACGGGGGTTCCATATCATCCTTAGTTTGTCATTTCCAATTCTATATCTCTATATCGCTTGGTTCGCAGATATTTGTCCACGTAGTCCACGAAGTTCTTCTATTTGATCTTGTGTTAAGTATCCTCTTTTATTTTCCATGTTTTTATATTATGATATATTTTAATATTATTTTAAAATAATATTAGAACACAACCAATTTTGATAACGTCTGTATGCAGTTGAAGATTGTTTGGAATCTTCTGTATATATTTTGACACCGTCTAGATATAGTTTGACATCGTTTGACATCGCCTGAGTATCATCTGAGTACCATCTAAGTATCATTTGATATTGTCTGTATACAGTTAAAGACTGTTTGGCATCATATGTGTGTAGTTGAAGATTGTTTGGAATCTTTGTGTGTAGTTGAAGACTGTTTGGAATCGTCTGTATATATTTTGACATCGTCTGGGTATCGTTTAAGTATAGTCTGTATATATTTTAGCATGTTTTGTAATTGTTTAACATCGTCTGTGTGTATTTTGGGGCTATATGGGACTTATTTTGCTTGTAGCATTGCTTGTAGCAATTCTGTATGATAATCATGGCTGAAAGATTGTTTGGTAATCAGTATGCTAAGAAAATAAATTCATGGGTTATTTTTGAGTTCCATGCTTTTACGGCTTATTCTTTCATGTAGATAAAAATATCTTTGGTAGATGAAAATTTTATACTACAATTGTAGCAGGTGTAAAAAAGACATTTATTTCTTGTACATACTTGTTTTTCAGATTTTAAAAAATCGAACTTGAGTAAGTATCTACCATTTCATATTTAATTTCTTGTACATACTTGTTTTTCAGATTTAAAAAAATCAAACTTGAGTAAGTAGGTACCATTTCATATTTTATTTCTTGTACATACTTGTTTTCAGATTTTAAAAAATCAAACTTGAGTAAGTATCTACCATTTTATATCCCGAAGCATGTGAAAATTTTTTTGGTCCAGAACACCCAAAAAAGAAAATACCGGTGGACCCCAAAAAACATTTATTTCTTGTACATACTTGTTTTCAGATTTTAAAAAATCAAACTTGAGTAAGTATCTACCATTTCATATCCCGAAGCATGTGAAAAAATTTTTTGGTCCAGAACACCCAAAATACATATATATTCTTAATTGTGTTTTTTGCTCCAAAAGGATCACCTTTATCAATACTTATTATTATGAAATTCCTGGAGTCCCGATTTTAAATTACGAAATAACCCTAGGTCTAGGGGTGTGTAGGGAGGAGTTAGCTGTACATAATTTAATACGGGTATCTATGATATTAAACATAGTATTTTACCAAGTAAAATGGGATTGATGGTCAGCATGTTCTCTACGAAACCATTTAATACTAAAGTCCTCAATGGGCTGGGCCACGACATGCATTAAAACAATCATAGAAATCAATCTAAACTTCGGACCTAAATCGAGTCTGCTCCTTTATTCTCTTAATTGTGTTTTTTGCTCCAAAAGGATCATCTTTATCAGTACTTATTATTTTGAAATTCCTGGAGTCCCGATTTTAAATTACGAAATAACCCTAGGTCTAGGGGTGTGTAGGGAGGAGTTAGCTGTATATAATTTAATACGGTTATCTATGATATTAAACATAGTATTTTACCAAGTAAAATGGGATTGATGGTCAGCATGTTCTCTACGAAACCATTTAATACTAAAGTCCTCAATGGGCTGGGCCACGACATGCATTAAAACAATCACAGAAGGCAATCTAAACTTCGGACCTTTAGAAAACAAATGCCGAATACGTTTATCAAAATTACCAGTAATGACATGACCGGCCAGAGCATAACAAAATTTATATGTTCTACACTCTCATTCCTTAGGAGTGATATTTGTTTATCAAGGTCAGACACTATTTCATTGTAGTTGAAACAATCATATTTCTATTGTTTTTTGTACTTATAACAAATTATAGGATTTTCGGAATATTTGATTCTGACACAATTACATTATTCTGGCAGGGCCTACCTAATAATACAGGTGGTGTAAGAATCGTTCCTTAAACTGGACTCGAACACAGGCATATAAATACAAATACAACTATCGTTATTCAGCAATTAAACATACAACACATGTTTATAGCCTACACAGATGCATGAAATACGAAAATAGTGAGAACATGAACACATCCATACTACACAAATAAACATACAATTACATTATATCAGAATTACTGAGAAGCACATTATTTCAAAATTGCTATAATGAAAAATAAGAATTTAATATCAGGAAATTTCATTTATGTACTGTTCCTTAATTTGAGAGCATAGAATATAAACTTCGGTAAATGTACATCTCTACATTTTCATTTTAATGTCATAAGGGACTAAAACGTGTTCAAATTTGGCCATCGGCAATAATAAGGTTTAGAATATGTATCTCTTATTTCTCTATAAATGGGACAAACAAGCGAAAATTGGTATTCGTTTTCAATAAAATACATATTGCAAAATCTGCATGTTATTTCATCTCTATGAATATTTTCATATCTTCCGCTTTCTATGGAGAGGTTATGAGAAGACAATCTAAATTTGCAAAGAGCTATTCTAATATCTGTATCCATATCAATATCTAAATAATAGTCCAAGTTAAAATCATGCTCAAAACAACAGTAAGTAACAAGTCAGTTAGAATTATTTATATTTGCATACCTGTTTTGGTGATATATGTGTCTAATATTCTGTGTTGGATGAGTTCATAATTAATGTGTTCTACATCATATTGATGTAATCAAATACACTGTTATCTCCTAATTTCAATAATTTATTCCAATACTTTACCATATTTAGTTTTTTCTTTATATAGAGCGGAACTCTACCTAGTTCACCATATAAACCTATTAGATGTGTCGACCTAATCTTCCTGCAAACTGTTGTACGTATAATTCAACGTATTTTGCATCATGTGATCCCCAAACTTCCGAACTATAATTTAATACAGATGCTACTAAAGTGTCAAATAGTTTTCATTTCTCAAAAATGGGTAATTATATTTGGTTAAAAACAGAGAAATGATTATGCAGTGCAAACAATGCATAGTATGCCAATCAATTTTGCGTTCTAAATTAATTACCGTTTTTAAAAAAGTGAATCCCAAGATACTTAAAGGAATTAACTGCTTCTAATGTTATACTATTTAGCATGAACTCATATGGAGTTTTTTCAAAGATCATTATTTTTGTTCTTGCTGTATTTATTTTCAGACCCATGTGTGACAATATGATTCTATATCGTTCAACATAGACTGTAACGTATCGGGAGATACAGCAAAGACTACGGCTTCGTCCGCGTAAAGAAGCATGCATATTTTAAGATCATCTATCGTAAAATGTGTCTTCTAAATCGGAGTTAACATTTCATACAATATCGTTCATAAATATCATAAACATCAGAGGAGAGCTCGGATCTCCTTGTTTCACTCTGATATGTGATTCTACAAAGTCTGATAAAGCAGACAAAGTATGATAAAGCAGACATCATTTTACCGAAAACAAGGAGTGGGTAAGGAAACTAGAAACCCAATCCACCCCCACCCCTAAGATGCCTGAATGTAAATTGTTAGCGTTGTCTCTATATCGTTATGTTATCCCATTTTCTCGCACATTCGTGAAAACATAACCCGATACAACTACTATTGAAACGATGTAAACTGCCATTGACATTTGACTGAAATCGGTCAGTTTCATATTTATGTACAGTAGAGTTTTGAGGCAAGGAAGTGATTTTAAATTTACATTTACTTACATTGACTAGATACTTTCTGTTGCGAAAAAAACCCGCCAAATTTCGAGAAAGTATACTTCACTTAAAAGTTTTTAAGTAGGTGGAGCTACTACGCTTGCATCCAGTGTGTCTCAAAAGAAAATTAATGACTATTACATGGGCTGGAAATATGCTGTGAAAGTGGAACAATATTTTTAATGGATCTCCAATTCAGGCTACTTTATATTTTACATGTATTATGAATGATGAGAGATCTTTTTATTACATTAACCATGTAATTGAGCACAAGTAGTATTCATGCTTCATTCAATTTAGTTCTTCTGTTTTTCTTTTCTTTTTTAAATATGTTACATTATGTATAACAAAGATAAACTATGTCTGTTTGATCATTGACATTGAATTGATGTTGTTTTGCAGAGAGGCTTCAAATGTGAATCGTGCCCTTGAGCAGCTCTACGTGAATTGATACTGACGACTTCAGCATGTCAAGCCGTATTAAATGCCATTGGATCATATGGAGGTGGGAGCCTTTTTAAAAATTGTTTGCACCTGTGTAGTTCTTTATATGAAGCTTGTATTACCACACGTGTTATGCTTGCACGGTGCTGTTCAAAGTTAGAGTAAAAAATGTTTTCAGTGATAATGCAGCGTGATTGTCATATGAGCCCGTGAAAACTACATGTACTGGATACATGCGAAAACAAGTTGTGTTAAAGGGACACAAAGCAGTCTTTATTTGTTGAAAACTTCTGGAGTTCGATCAATTTTTCTGCATAATTTGGATTTGTGCAATCATTAATATTATTTATTCGAATAGTTTAGAAGAAATTGTTTTACACATTACTTACTGTTGATAATAATGCAGCTATAATATAGTTAAGTATTTGATAGAATAACGAAGACAAAATGAAAACGGACACTTTTATTTAATTTTTAATACAAGCAGGTTTAAATTTAAATTTTGATTTTAAGTGGGTTAACGGTCAAGGTCACTGTCCGGATAATGAAACGCATTGTCCGCAAGGTAACTTCTCTTTTCCTGAAGGAAGTCTCTTGAAACTCCATGGGTTGACTGCCTGTGATAAGACTATTGCACCGTTTGATGATTTAGAGATTAATAGGTCAAAGGTCAATATCATCCTGAAACGATCATGAAATACGTTGGCCACAATCCTCCTTATTTACTGAAGCAAATACATGTATCATAAAACTACATGGGTTGACTGCCTTTGGTAAGAATATGATCCCTATTAATATTGAGGTCAGTAAATCTAAGGTCAATGTCACAGCGACCTGATCATAAAAAATCGTGTCCGCAATGAAACTCTTTTTTACTTTCTCTAAAGCTAATTTCATAACCCTCTCGCCACAGGCAATCCATCCATTATGTTTCATGAGATTTGCTTCAGGGAAAGTGGACTTACAGTTTACAACATTTTACATTATCATGTTACGATAACAATGACCTTTGACCTAATGACCTAAATATCAAAAGGCATCATTCTCTCACCAAAGGTTTTTCATAATCATTATTGGGTCACGGCGCCCTTGACCTTCAATATTTGATATGCACATACTGAAGCTTCGTACATGTACAAAGTTTCGTCAAAATCCAACAAGTAGCGCAGACAAGATTTTTGACGGACGAACGGAAAGGCCAATTATAATCTGTCTCACCTACCACTTTGTGGTGGAAGACATAATTCTAAAGACAATATTTTAGTTCATATGTATACTTTATTAAGCAAATAATTGAGCTAACATAAACTTCAGCATTGACTCTGGCCATTGGTGTACATGGAGTCTTCTTCCACATAACGTGCAGCACCCTCTCGCCACAGGAAATCCATCCATTATGTTTCATGAGACGTCATACGTTGACTGCCTTTGGTGAAATGATAATCCCCGTTTATTTTGAAGTCAGTAGTTGAAAGGTCAGTTACCATAGCGGAAAATGAAAAATCTTGCCCACACAGTTTTTCCTCTTCACCTAAAGCAAATTTCATAAAACTTCATTGGTGGACAGTTGAAAGAGGATGATCCGTTTGATTTTTAGGTCAAATGTCAAGTTCCCTGCTGACATCCACTATCAAACATTTATTAACAAGGATAAGCAGTGGGGGTAGACATCTGGTTTATAAATATGACAACACACATATGTTACAACACACATGTTATAATATTAATGGTATACTAGATGACTATTTTCTTGCACAATGTAGAATCCGGTAAAACAAGTGGTATTGTTCACCGATACTGTCGCCTGTGAACCAAACCACTTGTTGTTAAATTACATGATTCAACAGTGTGTCAGACATATATTCCGATCATCCATTTTTTTTAAAACCATAAATTAAAAAAAAAAAATTAAAACAAACAAAACATGCTATTTGATGAAATTTCTAAGTAGCAATATTCGCAGAATATAGTAGATTTCAACTGCTGAAAACAAACATGTATTTTTTTCAGAGGGGGGGTGGAGGGGGGGGGGGGGGGTTGGGGGTATGGAGGGTGGTGGGAGTTGGGGGGGATGAGGGGAGAAGTTGCAGGGATACTACCGTAATGGTGTCCTTGACAAAAACTTGAACATTCTACTAATAATTTATTAAATACAGAACAATGTTGAAATCAATATATCTTTAAAAATGGATTTCATAACTTCAAGGTTTTATATCCCATGTGAACATTAAATTCGAAAGGCGATTGTTCATATTTTAGCGAATACGGTGTACTTTGTTAATTTTGGGGAAAAAAAGTACTTTTTTCTGATTGACTTTAAAATTTGGTTTTTAATAGTAGACATATCAATGAACACTTTCATAAAAACAATTCATTCTCGCTGTTAAAACTTAATTTTTCCGCTATTTTTTCGGATTCAGAAAATTAGCACTGCATATATTTTCACCATCCTCATTTCCTTTCCCGACGTACCGTTGCAATTTGGTTTGTTAAATCCTATTTTGAGCACTCCGGCATAAACCAAAAGCATGTATATATCATAAATTTAATCTGGAATGTATGGATACATACATTTGAAATATATGTATTGAAATAATGGAATTATTTCATTTCTTGTGTACCCGGTCGCGTCTATAAATGTATATGCATTATGCCGTGTTAGTTAATTTTGGGGGAAAAAAGTACTTGTCTCCGATTTCATTAAAATTTGGCATATTGACAGCGGAAAGATTTATCTACGCGTACATGCATTTGTTTTTATTCTCGCTTATAAAATGACGAAATAAATCGATTTTGATTTAAAAGCGCATTGTCGGCAATTTAAACCTTAAAACAACCTAAATTCATCCCTTTGAAAAATACCTTTAACTATTAATGGGAATTACACGAAATGTACACCAATTATATTCGACCAATGTAGTTTGTGAATATTATTACTTTAACAACGATCTGCGATTGTGTTTTGTCATAATCACAGTTTACAGATAAGAGGTGTATACATCTGATCAGTGACAATTTTTCCGATAATGTCATTTTGTTATCGATTTTATCACGTGACCTTGTTTTATAGATATTCCTACGCCATAGGGCTGGCGTTCCTACTGCTTATCCTGTGCACGCGATCAAGTATCATATCACTAGCTTCCGCTATATTAAGTTCATGTATGCATAGATCTTTAAATAATTGTTCGCAGTTTTCAGTTCTATTTGTTTCTGGAAGTCCATAAAACAGTAGAGTTTCCTGCATCGGTCTCTACTCCAAATCTGTTATCTTTTATTTTAATAGCTGATTCTGCTTTATGTTTTGACAAGCATTATTTAGGTTTTGCAGATGTCATGTCGTTGTTCTGACTATCACTCGTTGCTCTGAATACGGAACAGGCACTTTCGGCCTCGGTTACCCGCGTTTCAATGTTGTTGATCTTTGTTTCCAAATGTGTTACTTTCATATTAATTGTACTAACCGTTTTCTCTATATCGTCTTTTATTTTCATTGACAACTTTATTTGGTTTACGTCGTCCAAAAGTTGTATTGCCCAGCTGGGTGCGGTTGTGTTTTGCGGTACCTGCTTCGTATACAGTTGCTGTGGGTTAGGACCGGACGATAGCTATATTTTTGGGTACGGGCTTGTGTTGAATAATGGCACATTCTGGTTCTGCATAGGGGTCACGGGGAACTGTTGCCCATTAAATGGTTGCTGATGTTGCTGAGAGAACGACATAATTGGTGAGTTCATTTGTGACGACGAAAACATAAAACACTGGTATCAGGTTGGGTAACTTATACGTTGAATTGTTTATGATTTTGTTTGGTTTTACTACTTTCTGTTTGTTTTGCTCAGCTGACCGCGCTCGCGCCTAAACCGGTTTTGTCACCATGGTCGATATCTTGATTTTGGCCGCCAATATCATTCAATGGAGAAATTTAAAAAGATCGGACAGGGAAAGTAGCATTCAAGGAGGACAGTCAACCACAAAACACAGAAACAAACACGCAAACAGACAAACAAGAAGGCCAAAGTAACAATAAATGCATACGACATCACAAACACAAAAGGGTTGACAATAGGGCTACCACCTTGGAACGGTCAGTGGAAAAGTAGGCCACTGGGGTGTATAAACCGGTTCTAGGGTGCACCTAACCTCACACTTACCCTACTGTCATCCCATTATAACAGGACAGTGTAAATAAAGAAATCCCCGCCATGATCTAATCTCTAACCAACAAGGCAGCATCAATAGGCAATATAAGTAAAACACAAATATGCTCGTGTAAATATAATACAAACAAACAATAGCCTAGAAAGCCACAACGAAGGTACTCAATGACTTGGCAGAAGCCAGAGCAACACGAGAATAAACCATTAAGGGCACGCCAAGAAAGATCATAGACAAACATCAAACGCCACTGTCCCAATGGGCTTTAGGTAGGCGTCATCATAGGGTTCACAGCCTGTCCGGTCATCGTACTATTAAAGAGGAAAGCATAGTGGCAAACTGTAAAAGGGTCCACCACCAAGCATGCAGTACGTTGCAAAATGATAGGGTCATAACCTCTTTTGATAAACTTTTTATAAAGTTTAACAAAGATTGTATGAAAGTGATCATGACCAAGAATCTTACGAAGTTTATAAATCACATCACCATAGAAGTCAGGTTGTGATAGTCCTTGTCGCAAATCTGGCTACCTCTTTGAATTTAGTCTTTTACGCGGTTGTATGTCCGTTCTAACACGTGCCTTGATAGTCGACATGATAACCGTATGCTCATATTAACATTAGTCCAAAAGTTGGAGCGAAAATATTGCATTATTCTTGGATATCCGCATTTGTTTACGAAGCGATGTAAATCCTGCTCCCAATACTTCATGACGTCACAAAATGTCAGTGCCAGAGCCTTAACCTCTGAGTTATCGAGTACACAAGGTTGGCAATCGATTATTCACCATTTACCTGTACCGAGTTACATTCCACAACCCGTCGAATGCGAGGCGGCGTTTTCCACAAAGTTACCGATACGGTAAGAAATAAAGTCACTGATAAATAAAGTACTAGTATGTAGATAAAGTGACTCCATATTTTAAGCAATTTAGTAAGAATGTAAATGATTAAGCTAGGAAAGCAAGTAACTTTGTTAGTGAGAAGTGAGTTAGTCATTATGTAGGTAGGTACGTAAGTACATAAGTAAGCAAGTAAGTAAGTAAGTAATGTAAGTAAAGTAAGCGAGCAAACAAGTAAGCAAGTAAATAAACTTGGAAACAATCAAGTAGGTAGGTGCGTAGGTATGTAAATAGTAAGTAGATATGTAATTAAGTTCATAGTATGTTAGTAAGCGAGTGAGTAAATAAAGCATGGAGGCATGCGCGTTAATCAGTACATTTGTACATACTCAACGTATTATGTAAATACGTATGTATGTTTGTTTGCTTGGTAATTAACGTCATTTTTCAACACATTTAGGCTATGTATGACGTTCAATTGTTTGTGGTGGTGGCAGACCACCCACTTATTCCTGGGTAGAACCAGAACTGTTTACCTCCCTCCTTCCGTAAGAATCGACACGTTTTCACTTACGTAGATATGTAAATATGTAGGCAAATATAAATCAATTTATTATAATACAGAAACTGCCGTAATATGCAAGGAATCAACAAAAATACACTGTAAGACATAATACACATACAACTTTGCAGTTTTTAGTTCTGACACGTTCTTGTAAACTTGTCAATGATCTAGCAGACGATGATTTAAGCACTTCCATTGTTTAAAAACTGTTTCATATGTTTAATACTGACAATTTGTTATTTGAAGATCGTTGAGTACATTGTTTTCTCGTTTAGTACAAAGCATTTGTTAGAAACTGGGACCATACGCCGCTGGCCATGGAATGGTACGAACATTCCACATTGACGGTTCTATGTTCACAGTTCTATGCATTACATCTTCAGAAAAGCTCAAATGTTCATACTATTGACATTTTAAATATTGAATTCTGCTCAATCCGGGCCATGAACTCTAGCTAGCATTCTTCACTATCGTTCATGAACAGTATCTGTGTGGCGTTAAAGTAGAATACGATTAATCCCGTGCTAGGGGGCGTGAGAGGTGTTTCACCATATATTACTTTTCATGAACAGACTCGGACTTTTTTCTCTTATGTGTGTTTGTTGATTGCAAGGGATCCCCTTTTCAGCATGTATTAATCAAACCGAGACTGCAATATATTTATAGGTTATTAGATTTGTATTGGGATATATGCAATAAGTTATAGATATATCATTGATATTCTCTTGTTTTTATGTGTAGCGTAAATTATACCATAGTTTGGTGACCTTTCCCTTGCATTAACTGCACGAGACGTAGTCGAGTGTGGTTAATGCAAATGGAAAGGTCGCCAAACTATGGTATAATTTACGCTACACATAAATATTTCACAATAATCGAAAATTATACCATGGCAGACTATGGTATAATTTTCGGCTTTTAATGCAATAGGTTAAAACAGATATATAATTGATATTCTGGTGGTTTTATGTGTAGCGTATAATTATTGTGAACTCTACCATACTTTACTGAGTATAGACTCTGCATAGCAGCCATAGGTTAAATTACACTACACTATGGTATAGTTTTAGGCTTTTAATGCAGTATGTTAAAACAGATATATCATTGATATTCTGGTGTTTTTATGTGTAGCGTAAAATTATTGTGAACTCTTCCATACTTTACCGAGTATAGACTCTGCATAGCAGCCATAGGTTAAATTACACTACACATAAAAACACGAGAATATCAATGATATATCTGTTTTAACCTATTGCATTAAAAGCCGAAAATTATACCATAGTCTGCCATGGTATAATTATCGGTATGGTATAATTTTCGGTTATTGTGAAACATTCCATACTTTACCGAGTATAATCTCTGCATAGCAGCCATAGGTTAATTGTTTATATGTATCGTGTTTGTCGATTTCTAAATTTCTCCTTTCATACCCTTTTTTCTAAGTCGTCTGTCTTTGGAATAGAGTTTATTAGCAATTTGCAAATAGTGTCAGTGCATTGTATCATTCTACGAAATCATACGCCAACATCAGAAATGCCATCTAAATGTCAGTTCAGTATCTCAGCGCTATATTATCAAATAACACAATCCGTATCTAGGCATCGATATGACGTAACTCCCGTGAGAGTGAACACACTGTCGTATTGTTATTCTAAGAACACGTAATTACAAACAATTCCATTAAATATTTACGATTTCGCGTTTGCTTCATAAATATCATCACTGCCTACGTTCAATACTCTACCATATTAGGTATTTTCTTCCATATCGATGCCTGTTATGTGGTAATAAAACGAGGTAATTTGCCGTTAGGAATCATCTATATCGCTTACTAAGCATTTTCCAAATTTAAATGAATGGTATCTATTTGCATGTGTTTGTTCTTGTTGGCGTTATTTTCATTTATTCAACACATTCAGTTCCCACCTTGCGTTAAGCAATAAACCATACGCATTGCTAGGAAGGTTAAAACGTATTTAATTCAATTTTATTATATACAACACTACACAATAATTGTACACGAGGGAAAAGGAGTATCAGAAAGAAAGATGAAGTATTATAGATCAAAATATTTAACAAATTAAGTAATTATACGATTACGTTAATGTATTTTCCAACGTCTGATTGTAAAGAGTTCGAGTTAAAATGCATCCCGCTGATTGGTCTGTATTTGATTACGTTATGGCACCTGCTATCTGACCGGATTGGTCAATTGCAATAATTCACCATTATGCGAATAATTTTGAAGACATGGATGTATAAAAGGTAAATGGATGTAACAATATATTTGAACATATACTTTGAACATATTGAGTCATGTTCGATAGCACGGACGAGCGATTTGTTTGTTTGTATCATGATGGTCTTTTAAGTGATTTTCAACACATGTACATATATATGACGGTCGATTTTTTGTGGTGGAGGCAGAACACCCACTGTTCATGGATAGAACCAGTACTGTACACGTCACACCATCCATACGAATCGACACTTCCTCACTTACAAAAAAGAGTATGATAATGGACCTTTGGAAACGGCCGAAATGACACATACGAAATATTGAAGTCCCGATTTGATTGAGACTATTGATTTTATTAATATTGAGTTCTGCTCAACCCGGGACTAGAGGGCGTCAGCGGTAGCTAGCATATTTCACTACCGCTCACGCCCTCTAGCCCCGGGTTGAGCAGTACTCAATATTAATAAAATCAATAGTACAAAATGTTAACCATCCCGAAGATGGCATGCATATGGCGGTGGACATAGAGTAACTTTCTTCCCCATGTCGTACGGCGTATGGTCCCAGTATCTTATACAATTAAATGCCCCGAAGAGCGAAATAAACTTAATGGAATTTAGTTAAGAGCAGCGGTTATGAAGCCTGCATATCACAAGTAACAGTCAAAAGACTAAATTAAAAAGCAGACAACATATCATATAAGTGGTTAAACATTGCCCAGAGCCTTTAATCGGCCGGAGTAGTGGAACCACTGAATCGAAAATTAAGTAAGAAAACAAAAAGAAATGAAAAAGTACCCCCGATAATTAAAAATAAGTATCGGGCTCAACGATCTCCAAAGATCGAATGAATAACAGTACTGATTGCAAGCGCGGGGAGACGTTTTACTGCCGCCACACTACACAAGCAACGCCACTGTGCTATAAAAAAGAGTATGATAATGGACCTTTGGAAACGCAAGTCGAGCTCCCAGTGGCATTCGAAACCGCAGCGGTGAGAGCGAAATTCACATGACCCTGGTTCAATTAAGAAATTATATATTTGTCATATTTTTACCGTAATATTTGTGATGTAAATGAATGGTCAGGGTATATCATGTATATATTAAATAATAACATTGTAGTATGACTCAGCTGGGGATGTATGTCCATATATAGGTTTATAAGCGTATTACTTCTGTCTCGCCGCAGAGGTAGCTTTTATGGCGATATCGGTAGAGCGTCCGCTTCACGTACAAGGGATCCCGATTTCAAACCCTCCGAGTTCCTAGTTTTTCCTCGTCCGTTTACATTGTTGCCGCGTGACCATGATATTTACTACAGGAGGCTATTTAGCTGAGGTATTTAGGGACCTCGGTTATGTGATACTTGTAGGGTGACAAATATCAAATTAAAGATTGGAGGTATGTAGTAGGACTCAGATGGGGGTGTATATACATAGATAGGTTTATAAGCGCGTTACTACTGTCTCGCTGCAGAGCTAGCTTTTATGGCGATATCGGTAGAGCGTCCGCTTCACATACAAGTGGTACCGAGTTCAAACCCGTTTGGTTTGTTTTTCCTCCTCCGTTTAAACAATAAATGCATGACGTGACAAAAGGAACAGAACCATATATCAATACAATTTAAGGGAAAGTGTTTGATTTATATTAGAGCAGAAAAACAGAAAACGGTATAAACAGGGACAGTAGAGAAAGTAGTTAATGACAACTAAACAGCCGATGTTGTAATTGTACTAGACAATAGACGCCGCTCTTAATATGAAGTCCACTGATGTCCTCATCCACCTGTCATATTATCAGAATCTTTCATGGGTATCCGGTGAAGATAGGACATTTTAACCCGAGGTATACGTGTTTTATCGGAACCGATGCTCTGCCGAGGTTCCGATTAAAACACATACCGAGGGTTGGAATTCCCTTTCTGAGCCGAATACCCATGATAGATTCTTTTTCTTGCATATCAGAGAAATGTTGTGCGTTGACGCCGCCAGCTATTGACGTTTTGCATGTTTTCCTGCATAGCGGATGTTGGCGCGCGTGAATTTTATCTCGACCCTTGGGTGAGATGGAAATATCTAGCCCCGGTAAAATGACGGATATCCTTGTCCGGTATGCAAGAAGGGAATATCTAGCCCCGGGTAAAATGACGGATATCCTTGTCCGGTATGCATGAAGGAAATATCTAGCCCCGGTAAAATGACAGATATCCTTGTCCGGTATGCAAGAAGGAAATATCTAGCCCCGGTAAAATGACGGATATCCTTGTCCGATATGCAAGAAAACTACATTCCATACCATTTAACATGTATATAATCATTATTGCAGATTTCTATACTCATAATATGTTTGCTGGTTGGTTGGTTTGCTGTTTAGTATTTTGAGACATTTTCAGCACAATTTAGGCAATATTCATGACAGTCGAATCTTTCTTGGTGGAGGCACGCCACTCACAATTTTCCGTCATCCGCAAGAATTGAAATTGTCTCACTTAAAGTCCAGCTCCCCGTTTTATTCGAACTCTAATATATTTGCGTGTTGTGCATTTGTGGAGTTTTCCGTTTGGGCATTCATTGTATGCAAGGATATGTAACAACTGGGAAAACATCAACACTAATGTTTTTCAATTGCAAGAGAAATATAATCTGAAATTGCCTCGGGACTAAAGATCCCACATGTTACATAAAAAAGTAAAAACATATAACAAGTCAGATTCCATCAGCAATTGTATGTAATAAAGCATCCTGAAAGTGGATATAAAGACAGAATATGAATTTGCAATCGTGTTCAAGTTTAAATGGAGACAAAACATTATCGGTTTGTGTAAAGAAAGTGGCGTTTCTTTTCCTAAAAATCATTAACCGTTGCAAATCATTATCAAAGGTAGATATAAAAATACGAACAGAAAAAGTATTCGAGGTCGACAGTTAAGCACAAACACACACACACAAAAACAACGAACAACTTTAAAGATGAATAAAATGCAAAATAAGACATCACAAACACAAAATATTTGACAATAGTGCTACCGCCTTGGAACAGTTACTGGCAAAAACGCCGCTGGGGGTTTAAACCCGGTTATAGGGTGAAACAAACCTCACCCTATTGACAGTCCAATCAACGAGACAGTGTAAATAAAGATAGAAGAAGAAACTTTATTTTTCTCGTCATAGTTCTCTGGAGGTTCGAGGCCATCCTCCATAAACCTTACAAATGTGCATATTAACAATATTGCAACAAGTCTAAGAAGACCCTTGGGCAAATCAATAAAACACATAAGCATTAATCTTTTTTTCGTTTCTCGATCATAGTGGACAGTGTAAATATATGTACTTATATCTAAAAGACATCACTCATATGATAAGGTAAATAATAAGATTAAATTTTAATCAAGCAGACAAAAATACCATTCCTCGTTGATTCTAATTAATGGTATTATTGACTTACGGCCCTGTCCCAATTTGAGTAAACTGATTTTTGCACTTATTTTGCTCTTAGTAATGGGTTTTAAACTCAGTCTATTTTCACGGCTACCATTATATAACGACGATTTTCATTGGACTAGAGGTCGAGCACGTCTTAACGAACCAAATGAATGAAAAGGACCGCATGGAAACGTGAATGATCGAGGCGGACGTACATTTTCTTGTAAGAACTTGCAACATTGACTAAATAGCTGTAAATGGAGAAATATTCTTGTTTATTACCTTCAGAACTTGCAGCATTTAAATAAATATTTTCTATATTGAGAAATAGTATTTTTCATTCCCTTCAAAACTTGCAACATTGACAGCATGTATTTCTAGATATTCTTTTTCACTCCCTTCAGAACTTGCCACATTGACAAAAGTGCGTTTTTGCAAATGTGGACACACCGACTTGTAGAATCAAAATTAATATTAATTTAAATTGGGATAAATTCCTTTTCACTCCCTTCAGAACTTGCCACATTGACAAAAGTAAGTTTTTGGAAATGTGGACACACCCGACTTATAGAATCAAAATTAATATTAATTTAAATTGGGATAAATTCCTTTTCACTCCCTTCAGAACTTGCCACATTGACTAAATAGCTGTAAATGGAGAATATTAATTTGTATTCCCTTCAGAACTTGCAGAACTTGAAACATTGAACGTGTCCATTTTTCAAAAAATGCGAAAAATGTCTATTTCAATAACATGATCTGTGTCCACATTTCTAAAAACTTGATATTTTACCCCCAAAAAGTAATCCAAGCCCCTTTTCTATGTATTTGTCCCCAAAGGAGACCCTTTCCCCGGAATATATACTCTGTAAAGAAGTTTTGGACCATGGCAGTGTTCGAACCCGTACAATGATCGCTGAACCATGACATTCGACCATAACTCTTATTATCTCAGTTGATATTTCACAATATATCAACAATGAACAACAATTATCGTTTACAATGAAAGTTTGCGAAAAAATAATAATCTTTTTATTGGTTACTCGAATGTGTCCGTAACTGTTACTTTGTATGGACTTTGCAACATTTTTTACAGACCCTTTGTGTGTTCGCGATACTTTTTAAAAATCAAATCTTGTTTGGAATTTAATGTTTCTGGTACCAAATTAACCGGGTAGGGTAGACCTTGGTTACTAAAAAAAGATACTTAAATTGTGTCCACTAGTTTTATTTGTATATGACTTTATATACCCTGGTCCAAAACTTTTTTTACCGAGTATACCTTCCATGTGTCACATTATAACAACTTTTAAAATGTGGACACGGCTCTATAAGGCGGTGTGTCCACATTTGAAAAAAGCATGTTTTTCCTGAGAAAAGTGTCTTTTTTTTAAATGTGGACACAAAACAAAACAATTGTTGCATAATTCTGACTTGTTTACAACGGATTTTACCTCGATGTTGTCTGCTAAGATGGCCGCGTCACAGAAATAGGAAAAAGTGCAGTTGTCAACATGAATTGCGTATTTCGAACATAAAACGATCCTTGAAGGTAATTTTATTGACGCAGAAACACTAGACTTGTATTATTGTTTCATGTTTAATTTTCGTCTCCTCCAGTATCACCGATTTTTTCCAGAATGATCGATCGATGTTGAACATTTTTTTTTTAAAAAAGGGTCAATTTCGGAAAATGGTCAAATACGTCTTGGTCTGAAAACGGTTAAACATGGCAATAAAATCATTTTTTGATATTTGTTTAACATGTGGACACACCGCCTTATATGAACGTGTCCACTTTTTCAATATTACATATGTAAAAATATAATAAAACTTTAAAAAAACGTCTCAAAATCAGTTTACTCAAATTGGGACAGGGCCTTAACTTACCTGAGTCAAATATTTTCTAGATACCTGTCTATCGATTATACCTTTCCCTGCGAAATCGAAACAAGAGGAAAGATATAATTCAAAACGGGTATATTTAAGTCAAAATGCAAAACCGCGACGCAGGACAAAATATTACTTGGAAAGATACTTGATGTTTGGCGACCTATAGTCAACCACATGCATGTATGCGCATACAGTTGTATTTAAATTACAGTTTTACTAAATGGTAAGTAAATACACATAGTTCCATGAAGCAACATACCATAACAATAGATTATAAGATGTTTGTAAGATGTTTGCTTGTAGAATGCAAAGGTTCTACATTTTAGACTTAACAAATGGTAATACAAATAT
This sequence comes from Cyrtodaria siliqua, assembly GCA_037043455.1. Taxonomy (NCBI): domain Eukaryota; kingdom Metazoa; phylum Mollusca; class Bivalvia; order Adapedonta; family Hiatellidae; genus Cyrtodaria; species Cyrtodaria siliqua. Next base: position 47,433 of record JAWPHD010009385.1, on the reverse strand, counting down.
TACCATAAAAATAGATAGTAAGATTTGCGTAGTACGTTTTGATAACTTATTTTGTCAATAATGTATCATTCCTTAACTTAAAACTTTTATAAATATATTCAGCGATATCTTTAATATCCCGTTTGTTTATAGATTGCAACAGTTCTACCGCTTTAAGCATACTTTTCCTTCTATAGTAATATGGTCTTATTAGTGCAACTCGTAAATCGTTATATAATGAACATTCGAACTTAAAATGAAACTCGTCTTCAACACAGTTGTAAAGTTAACACCTTCGACTTTCTCTAGGAGTAATATGTGGTTTTGACCATCGGCCTACTTCTATTTTTAATCTGTGTGAAGATACGCGTAATTTGGAAAGAGCAATTATGAATTTCTTAATGTTAACGATATCTAAATATTTTTGAAATTCAAATGATGAAAACGTTTTATAGAATGAAGCTCTACTGGACTCATCTAGTCTAGTGTTCCAATTTTGTACAAAATTATCTGACAACCTTTGCATTAACCACATCAAAAACAATCCCAATGTGCTAACGCTGTTTTAATTAAGGTGGCCCAGTTTTTGGTGTTTTGTCTATCGGTTATGTCATTTAACATCTTATTATACACACAGTTAATATACTTTCTTTCGTCCGTATCAGTAATGTTTAACCAATATTTGATACCGATATACAGTCTACGTGTCGCGTAATGTATTCTACTCAATTCTCCATAGATAAAATCATTCTGCGTTGACGTTTTTACTCCCAATAATTGTTTACAGAACAGCATATGTACTCGTTCAATTTGATTAGCTTGACAGAAACTCCAAACTTCGCTGCCGTAATTAAGTATATGTGTTACCAACTTATCAGATAGGTGTAAATAATGTCTCGGTGTAATATTGGTAAAACTGTATAAATATTTATTTAACATATAAATTGCTTTCTGTGCTTGTCCGGATAGGGTTGTTTGACAATTTGCAAAAGATCTGCCAGCCGTAAAAACAATACCAAGGTATGCAAATTTATTAACTATCTCTATAAGTTTACCGTCGTAGTGAAAGGCTAAATTTCTTTGTAGAATACCTCCTTTTCTAAATATCGTTATTTTTGTTTTGTCCGTGTTGACGTGAAGTTTCCACCTTTTACAGTAATATGCAATATAAGTAATTTATTTTTTAAAATCTTCCACTGAATTTGCAAATAAAATAATGTTATCAGCATATACAAGTATGAATAATTTAAGCATTCCGATATCAATGCTTTCTGCACCTTTTAAGGAAGTATTCGTCCTCTAAGTCATTCAAGTACATAGCAAAGAAAAACGGAGATAACCACTCTCCTTGACGTACCCCTAGTGTGCACTCAAAACTTCCACTGACGGTATTATTCAATTTAACCTTTGTCTTAACGTGCTCGTATATAGATTTAATTACATTCAATATTTTACCCCGTAACCCCATCGTGATTTACTTGTACCATAGTATATCCCGTACCACATAATCTAACGCCTTAGTAAAGTCAACAAGTCAAGTAAAGTGTTTAGCGTATGGTTAGTGATTCCATGCTGAACACATATATTATCAGCTGTACTCATATGTGCCCTAAAACCAGCTTTTGCTTCGATATATACATAATACTTTTCCGCCAAAGATGGCAATCTGTTTTTTAAAAATTCTAGTAAATAGTTTACCTAGTATACTAAGAAGTGTAATGCCTCTAAAAGTGTTTACTTCGTCTAGTTTTCCTTTCTTGTGTAACGGAACAATATAACCTTCACTCTATGAGTCAGGAAAATAACCAATATCTAATATTTTATTAAACAACCTATATAGGTATGACAATAGTTCATCTATGTATGAAAAATTCGTTAAGTACCAAGTCTGGTCCCCCGCTTCGCCCCTGATTGAATTGCGATACTGCTTTTCGTATTTCTACACATGATATTTTGATTCATCAAATATAATTTGTGTTAAGAATTAAGAAATCGTTCATTTAAATAAAGTATATCTTCATCTGCTTGAAAAACAATGGTCGGGCGGATTATTAATAGCTTTAAAATAACTCGCAAAGTTGTCAGCGGACAAATCCTTGGGTTTCGTTTGACATACTGAATCTTTAAGTAGTTTCCAGTATTATTTTGCGTTTTTTTTTTAGCATTGACTAATCTAGAACTTTTTATTCTATCTTGTTCATAGTGATAATTTCTTAACACTTTTTTGTATTCCGAATGCGATTGAATCATATTCTGTTTATTCTCATCGAATTTATTTTGTCGAAACAAATTAAGGTATCTATAAAATTATTTTCGCTTATCTTGACAATTTTCATTGAAATGCGAATCATCTATTTTCCCTGACTGATTACATGTATTGGAATACATATTTTGCTTACATGCTATGGACCCTATGATGACGCCTACCTAAAGCCCATTGAGACGGTGGCGTTTGATGTTTGTCTATGATCTTTCTTGTCGTGCCCTTTATGGGTTATTCTCTAACTGCTCTGGCTTCTGCCAAGTGATTGAGTACCTTCATTGTGGCTTTCTAGGCTATTGTTTTTTTGTATTATATTTATACGAGCATATTTGTGTTTTACGTATATTGCCTATTGATGCTGCCTTGTTGGTTAGAGATTTGATCATGGCGGGGATTTCTTTATTGACACTGTCCTGTTTTAATGGGATGACAGTAGGGTAAGTGTGAGGTTTGGTGCATCCTAGAACCGGTTTAAACCCTCCAGTGGCCTTTGTTGCCACTGACCGTTCCAAGGCGGTAGCCCTATTGTCAACCCTTTTGTGTTTGTGATGTCGTTTGCATATTTTATTACTTTTACCTTCTCGTTTGTCTGTTTGCCTGTTTGTTTTTGTGTTTTGTGGTTGACTGTCGTCCTTGAATGCTGCTTTCCATGTCCGATATTTTTATCTTCTTGAATAGTGGATTACAGACAGAATCAAGTTTAGTTTAAAAAAGATTTAATGGACGTATCTATTTCGTCACCGGAAGTAACAGTTTCGATATTATTAGATACATTTAGCATTGCTTCCTTGAAAACCTCGGAAGATAAGTTATGTTTGTATTCGTCTTTTAAACAATTGTTCCACTTGTAATTGTAATGTATAGATTTAGTTGGTTGAGAGTCAAGAGTTTCCCTCAAAATATAACTTGATTTGAGTGAAAATTCAATAAAACAGTGACCTGATACTATATTAGGATCATGTATATAACATGAGGAAAAATGTATTAATAACTCAGAGTTAACAATACAATAGTCTACCAAGCTGCTGCCGTTGCTACCAACAAAAATAAAGGATCCTATATCTTTGTCTTCGCAAACACTACCATAAGCTACCCGTAAACCAGACTGTTTTAAAAAATCTAATAAAAAAGTAACATTATCTTTTGATTTTCTATGTAGCTCTTGGTCGCTTATGTAATCAACAGGAAATATATGCATGTGGGTAGCAACGTAATCAGTAAAATATTCATACTGTTGTCCTATTCTACTGTTTAAATCACCTAAAAACATGATATTACATTTGTAACACTTTGTATAATTTCATCTTAAACATTCGATTCAACAAGTCCTTGTTTACTAGAGTTACTTGGCGGTAAATAACATAAACAAATATACAAAGCATTTTCTAAATTGAACACTTCATTCTCGAGTTTAACACATAAATGGGTGTCATCAAATTTCATTACAAAAGTGTCATCACAGACAAATTCATTTCTAATGTACATTATGACACCACCCGCATTCCTTTTGCTTGATTTCTTAATTTCTTTTCTATGTAATTCAAAGTAGACAAATCCCCCAAAATCAAGATTTTGGGACACATTTCCCGTAGTCTCTGTAAAATATATGACATCATTATTTTCAAAAACGTGTTTAATTTCATTTGATTTAAGCTTATTTATTCGTTTTGAAACTATTGATTAAAGATTTTACATGTTCATAATGTTTATATTCAGTCTGTGTGTTTGTTCACCCGTTCCATTTACACTCCCTTGTCTAGCCTATTGTCCATGTCATCGAACGTCTTCGTGCACGCGACTGTGTACTAGTCTGATCACTGTGTTTATTAGCTTGATCAGATAGGCTTTATTTGCGAGTGGATTTATTTGAAAGGTTATATTCTCTAACAAACAAGGCAGCATTAATAGGCAATATAAGTAAAACACATTAATGATTATTCAGCTGCCTTCGGCATCTGATCCTTATATGTTTTTTGTGTTTGTCTATGATTAACAGACTGTGAATCATGTAGATGACGATAAGCATGCATTACAACATCAATTCCTAGCGAACTCGTCCAAAAAACTTGAATGGTATAAACACATATTTTCCAATGTTCAAAGGTTACCCCTTTACTTGCTGAAATAACGTTTTCTATACCAGTCTACTGAAGTGTAGCATATTTTAATTATTATCTGTATATTAGCGATAAAACTTTCACTGGCCTCTGTATCACAGTTGATTGAGACGTCGTGTTACTTCCGGGGAAGTAAGGGTTCAAGCCTGCTGACTTAATTTTCCTTTTTTTTTTCTTCTTTTTTTTAATTTTCATTATTATGCTTTTCATTATTGCAAATGGTGAGATATCAACAGTTCCTTTACACTGTTCAATTCTTATAATTACGCATGGTAGCAGTGAACAGTTTATTTCTGTTGTAATGCAAACGCCAACGCGCACGTATCCCTCACATGCTAACAATTGTATTTATGTGCTGATATGTACTTCTAGCACGTCGTGTTACAAGGGTGAATTGTAATCAATATGTAAGGCAGTTGTAAAGAAAGAAGCTAGGTTGCTCACATTGATTCAAAATGTTTGGTAGGAAGAACTGATGGTAAAAATCGGGAAGAATATGTATGGTTAGAAAAAGCAGTCGTAGCGTGTTTATGTTTTTTTTCATTACACAACATTTTTTTTTCAATATTGTTTTAACACCTGTGACTTGATCTATTATTATGTTTTTTGTTCTCGGCAGCTATTTTACGCTTGCGTTAAACCTTGCTTGTGTATGTATATATGATATAAAAACAACAAAAGTCTGGAAAGCCACAAAGTAAGTACTCAATGAAATCGTGTTTACAACTTAAACAAATGTGCGAACAAATACTATTTTTTTTCTTTAAGTTATCGATATATCAGGTACAGATGTTTTATTAATAATCGACATGTGTAGCGACTCAGATATATAGATTACTATATTTGGCCCTGGTCTATTGAGCAAAAAATCAGATTTTTCTATATCATTTCAGATATCTATATATGTTAAACTCCATCAAATGAAATGTATGAAAAGAGAAATTTGGAAATCGTCGAACACGATAAATACAAAAAAGATAACAGTCTCGGTTTGATTGAGCCTGTTCATTGAAACATGCATGCTACCGTGCACTCCCTCTAGCACCGGGTGGAGCAGAACTCAATATTTAAAAAAGTCAATAGTACAGAAAGTTGAGCCATCCCGAAGATGGTATGCAATTGACAGTGAACATGGACACGTCAATGCGGTATTTTCACATCATTCCATGGCCAGCAGCGTATGGTTCCTATTTATAACAAAACGCTGTACCCTAAACGAGAAAACAATGGGCGAAATGAAAAAAAAAGGACTTAAGTTGGGAGCAGCGGTTATGAATCCTGCGTATCACAGGTAACGATCAAACGACTAAATTAAAAATGCAGACTACATATCCTAAATGTGATTAAACAATACTCAGAAACTTTAAACACTGGAGGAGTGGAACCGCCTATTCAAAATTCAAGAACTAAAACAAAAGTATTTGAGAATGTACCAGCGATATCTATAAATATCGGGCTTAGCGATATCCAAAGACCGGAATGATAAAAGTTCTTACTGCAAGCAGGGGGAGACGTTTTATCTCCGCCACACTGCACAGTCAATATATATATAAAAATCGATCAGGAAAAGTAGCATTCAAGGACAACAGCCAACCACAAACACACACAGAAACAAAAAACAACTTTAAAGATGAATACAATACCAGAAACGACATCACAAACACAAAAGGGTTGAAAATATGGCTACCGCCTTGGGGTTTAAACCAGGTTCTTGGACAGTGTAAATAAAGAAATCCCCGCCATGAACTATTCTTTAACCAACAAGGCAGCATTAATAGGCAATATAAGTAAAACACAACGATGCTCGTGTATATATAAATACAAAAAAACAATAGCCTAGAAAGCCGCAATAAAGGTACTAAATGACATGACATTGAGAATAAACCATTGAGGGCACGCCAGGACAAGACTCCAGACAAACATCAAACGTCACCGTCCTTTTGAGATTTAGGTAGACGTCATCATAGGGTCCACAACCTGTCCGGTCATCGCACAATCAAAGAGGAAAGCATAGTGGTGAAGTGTAAATGGGTCCACCACCAAGCATGCAGTGCGTTGCAAAATGATAGGGTCATAACCTCTTTTGATAAACCTTTTAATAAGTTTAACAAAGATAGTATGAAAATGATCACGACCAAGGATCTTACGAAGTTTGTAAATCACGTCACCATATAAGTCAGGTTGTGATAGTCCTTGTCGTAGAAGAGTTCTTAAATTACTGTCGTATTTGGAAAGAAGTTCAGGATTACGATAATAACATTTTGCAAAGGTTTTACGAAGTTTATGGTAACGGTTACCCTGATGGAGTAGCTTTTTAGTTATACAAATATTAAAGTCCTCAACTCGAGTACAAGCTCTCGAAAAACGAATAAGTTGAGACACTTAGACCCCATAATAAGTTGCGCGGGGTACATCCCCGTCTAAATGGGGATAAAAGCAGCTCTCTTGTCATATAGTTTGTTAATTATTTCACCATTTTCAATCGAGAGATGCAAATCGAGAAAAGAATCGTTAATATCAGAAATATTAGTTTTGTTATGTTGAAGTTCTTTAGGATATATTTTATTCACCATAGTAGAAAGGAAAGGGTTATCAATGTTCAATATGTCATCGAGATACCGAGAGGTGTCATTAAAGGTGCCTGGGTATCTGGTAAAAGACTCAACATGAAATCTCTTTGATAGCAATATAAAAACTTACCTGCGACAAGGGGTGCGTACCCATAGAGATACCAACAACTTGTCTATACACGGGAGTTCCATACCTGACGAAAATATTATCTTATAGAAAGATAAGTGATTCATAAATTTCATGGAAGGTCCACATAGTGTATTTGTCCAAACTGTCGTTAGTAAAAAACGCTTTAATATTGTTTCAGGCCCAACATGTAGTATTTTCCCTGGCATTTGTTTTTAATGAGAGCAATAAGCTTGTCTTTGATAAGGTTATGTGTAAAGTTGTATATAATGTAGAATATTCATAAGTACTTATAGGTGAAGATTGACGTTTATTGCACATTTTATCAACAACGCCGCTGAATGTTTTACAGACCATAATAAATTAATCCCAGAGTTTTCATACGCTTTATCACCCTATTGTTTAACGTGATCTTTAACGACAGTAAGACAAGATGTTAAAAGCTTGGAGCTATTGGTAGGCTGCCTTGCCTGGCATGTAAATGTTTGTTCACAAGGAGACTGGAGTGGTAGGAAGAGGGCCCTTATATGGTGGTGGCTAGATGTGAAAAGCTTAACCTAGTGAATGTTTCAACTAAATATCAAAGCAATACCTTATAATATGTATGGAACTATTAAGTCTTAATGGGGTAAATCATACATTTTCTAAAAGTAATGTAAACTTGTCAAAATGCTCACGTTCATGATAAAAATGCCAAACACAATGTTTAGGCACTTTAGAATAGAACATAATTATTATTGTTTCTCAGTTGTAATTCAGATTCCTAGACTCCCACGAAAAGAGTGGTGCAACCCCTTTATAGATTACTTTAAACAAATCATGAACAAAAGAATATTTAATTTGTATTGAAGGTCAAGGCCAATAGTAATTGGTGAGAAATGAGCATTTGGGTAGGGTTTACCAAGATAAATATCTATTATCCTAAATACCTACAGATATCAGACTTCAAAACCGCTTTTACCGAAACTTTAGTTTTAAAGTTAAAGTAAAAGTCTCCAGTGGAGTGGGGCGTGTCATGGGGGTTAGGTTTTACCCTAGTTAATTTAAATCCTGAGTTTCAAAGCAGTCACATTGACGACATTGAGATAAATACATATACTTTAACAAACCAACATTTTACCCAGACAAACTGTGTAATAAGTTATTTTATCTGTCAAACCCGGGTCACTGGTGAGGAGTTGCTTGATCAGTATATTAGGCCTTACCCTAGCTAGTGTGCATACAAAGTTTCAAAGCGACACAATTAGAGATAAAGGAGGTATTAACATTCCAAAAAAACGTTTAACTGACAATTTTAAGCAAGTGTTGACGGCAGCGCCGTCGCCGTATACCAGGTGATCACTATGCCTCGCCCTCAACCGAAGTGGACGAGACAAAATGTACATTTAATATCACTCAAAAGACAGACAATGGCAAACCATCATTTGAAACATTTTGTAAACGAATCTGATCAAAAATATATAACTATATGTCATTTATGCAAAATACATATTTTTTCCATTACATAGAAATGCACTTGGTGACCATTGACCCTCATAATTTGCATACGTTGCATAATTTAGTCTGGCACTCTACATCAATTTGATCAGTGGGTGTTACCGAACAACTTCAACATGGGTGCCAGCTTTGAACACGATGTACTCCCAAACGTTTTTCTAGCCATACTATGAAATAATACCGCCAGTCTACCTCCTAAACAAGGAAACTTGACCGGTCGTTATACAAAATGAACATGAACTTTAGATCTATGTGTACTCATTAAAATAACATTCACATTGTCAATACCGTTTCGGCAAAATTATATTTTTGGTAAGTTTTACGGCCGATTTTGATAACGGGCAAAATGTTACAATCTCATGTTTTTAAATGTCTAAGGACCTATTTCCAAATTCAAATTCATTATTCACTTAGGATCAGACACATGAATAGCATAAGAATTCATAATTCTAAACACGTATACATTAGGAAACGACTATTTGCAAACTATCTAACAGTGCGGTGTATGGATTTCTAACCAAAATACGAGTATACTAAATAGTATAATAGATGTTACATGGCTAATGATAAAAATAGTAATAATAATAATAATAGCAAAAATAAATGTTTGCAAACATCGTTTCAGATAATTGTATGGCATGTTTATGTCTTTAAACCTCATTCACGCACCGGAGTAGGCAGTATTTTACTTTGAAGCCACGACAATTTGGTTATCCCGAAAGATAAGTAATAACACAACTGATTTGTAGTCTACAGACAAACTAAACAATCATATGTTAGAACGACACGAGACAATTTAAGTAACATCCAATGAAGCTTTTTATCAACAAAACATACCGATAACCGTATATCCCTAAGCATGTCGCGCGGACGCTACCAATGGAGAATTGCTAATGGAATGTGCAGCGAAGCGTTTTCCACAAGACAGGACAAGTTAATAGAACATAATTAATCACCGTACTGGGATAATTAACTCGGAGATACCGGAGATCGAGCTGATTAATCCACATTAGCAAGATTGCATGGTAGAAAAAAGAAGATATAACGCTACACAATAGAACAGAACATGTTATTGATGTATCTTTTCAACAAATGTTTCTCGTCATCTAAATACATTATTTCAGTTTGTAATATTTGACGGGTCAAAAGAATGTTTTACGTTACACAATGTAAAAATCATACTAACACATACAACACTAAAGAAAAAAAAAAGCGCAACTCTGCATTAATAGGGAAATATCTTGGCGTGCATCAAATATCCTGAGGTGCATTTAACTAAAACTATAATCTTATTTCAGTGCACAGTATTCAGGTATGATATTAATAGTCCGCTAGTATTTGTATGAATCTGAGCGTCAGATAAACTTCGTAAGCGAAACCAAGCATTAGTTTAAACTTATTTATTTTGCATCGATTGTAACGAAAGCTCTATGAACTTATTTGAATCACTCTCGATGTCTTCCTGGGTAGAACCAGTACTAAGCAATGAAGATAAAGTGTCTTGCTCAGGGACACAACGCATATGGCAAAGGCGGGAATCGAACCCACGACTTTTGGGTCGTGGGTCCAACGCTCTACCACTAGACCACAGCGCTCCAGACCAAACATTACGTCATATAACGATGGCAGCATATACTAACACCCTATTGGGTTAGAAATGGTCCTGTCACGTATTCGGTTGTTACAGACCCAGTTGCAAAAATGCATTCAGTTTGTGTTTCGTTTGCGTTCCGTTTGCGCTCCGTTTGCATTCCGTTTGCGTTTCATTTTCATGAATGAATAATTATTTTAAAATGCCATTCATTTGCGTGTTTGATTGCATTGAGCGTTTATAAACGAAACTATGCTTTCATATAAATGCACGGAACAAATGCAACATAACGTGTGCGTTTAATGCACAAACGGAGAAAATGCATTTGCGTTCGTTCGTTTAGTGTTTACCAATCGCAACATCTTTCACGACTAAATTACGCAAGATATCCAGTCATGCAATATTAATCACGAATCGGCGACTAATGTTCATGTGATCGTATTGAAGAATGGGTCCTTTTGTTGACATTATTTGATGGTGCACATTGATGATTATTCTGTTTTTTTTCAACTTTTAATTATCAATTATTTTAGTTTTATATCGAAATAATATAAAGTTTGTTCAACACAATAAATATATTTCCCAATTTAAATCAGTAAAAATGAAAGTGTGTAATCGTGCTTAAAACACACCATTTACACAGTGTATTTCTTTATATGAACATACTTAAAAGCGCACATTGTTTAAATCGAGACTTTAATTATCAACTCAAAAGGATAATATTGAAAGTTATACGAAATTGCGAAATGCATTTGCATTCGTTTGGTTGCGTTCGTTTCGTTCGTTCCGTTCTTTCCGTTCGTTTTTGGCGTTAAGCGTTTTTGAAAATGCATTAATCGTTATTTTTTAAAACGCTGAATGCTGAAAACGAACGAAGTGAAAGCAACGATCGGAATGCATTTTTAAAGTATAGATCGTGCAACGTTCATTCTGAGTTCATTTTTCCTTCGTTCTGCATTCTTTCTGCATTTATTTGGGGTACTTGAACATGTTAGGGCTCGTACTTCTATAAATAGGGGTGATATGTGGACATCTATAAAATAGCACAAACGGACCAATCAGATTTGTTCACGTTTTCTATTGCGGTCGTAGGTCATTTCAACGTGTCAATATCTTTTGTCCGAACATCCTGGAAGTAATCCCTTTTGCGGTTTTAATACAAAAAACATTCAGACATTCTGTCTCTATAATGCACACAGATCAAGTCTAGATGTCAATACCTTGTGTTCGAACATCCTGGAAGTAATCCCCTTTGCGGTTTATATACAAAAGGAACTCAGACATTCTGTCTCTCAATAGTGTCGATTGAATAGAGGGATTAACCTATGACACTCATGATAGCGCGTGGGTACGCTAAAGGAGACCGATGCAATATCCTTTATTCGAACATCCTGTAACTAATCCCCACTACCACAATACATTCATTTACATGCAAGTTAGGCTGCGCATACGTGACCTACTTTATACCACATGCGTTTCTATTTTTAGAAAACAAAATGGGGCCCGTTTGTTTACAGTTAAACCGCAAATAATAATTACATTGAAAATGTTAGTATAATAACGAATAAAACTGAAATGTAAATGTTTGATTTAATTAAATGCAAGCAGTGTTAAAGTCAAACTGTTACAGAAACTATAACTCGAGATATAGATTAAAAAATCGAACAGGACAAGTAGCATTCAAAGACGACAGTCAACCACAAACACACACAAAAACAAAGAACAACATTACAAAATAATACAGCATTACAAATGAATAAAAGGTCAAATACGACATCACAAACACAAAAAGAGGGTTGACAATAGGGCTACCGCCTTTGGAAAGATCAGTGGCAAAAAAGGCCGCTGGGGGTTTAAACCAGGTTCTAGGGGGCACCAAACCTCACACTTACCCTACTGTCATCCCAATTAAACGGGACAGTGTAAATAAAGAAATCCCCGTCATGAAATATTCTCTAACCAACAAGGCAGCATTAATAGGCAACATAGACGCTCGTGTATATATAAATACGAAAAAACACATACTAATTTGAAGGAATGATAAACAGTTCAAGATTGCCATGTTTCCCTTTTAACGTTGATCAAAATGTAACAAATCAGCAAGCATGTCAGAGGGTGAGCTTCATATGAATACAGTCGTGTCTTCTATTAAGTTAAACGTCAATATCTAGCCTATTTGTTTTCCTGACGCTGGACGCTTAAATAGTGTTACACAATATTGGTATTTGAAAGAATGTATTATATTTAAGTGTAAGGATTTGGAGTGAAAACGACATTAAAACTGGAGGAAAACTTTGAAATCGTGATAATTTGAAATTATTTGCACACGTTGTTCATTTTTACTCTCAAGAGTATTTATTTATTACATCTTTAACAACGGAGTTATATTCAACTCAAATTGTTTTTATTAAGAAACATGGACTAGCCCTAATATCCTGACCTTCAAGCCAATGAGCTACAATGTGTTATAAGCTACTGGAAGAATGCACATGAATTTTCTGATCTTTGGGTAGCACGAATTCAGCCGTATGGCTAAATAATAAAAAAACAGTTAGTGCAGGACTTCAGCACCAGCACCATCAATATCTTGAAAATAAGCCTGATTTATTAACATTTCTTTAATTACCAAAAAAACATGCGCAAGTGAGTTTTGCGAAAGCTATTAAACGCCATTGGTAATTGACTATATTTTGTTTTATGTTATAAACACATATTTGACTGTTTGTTTCCATGTTGCATTTATAAAACGATTTTATATAACTACATTACGCCGTAATACATCAGTATTTTAACGCAAACTGTAATTATTTTTGCGCAATAACTATAACTTTTCAAATTACGTTTAACTGACATTCAAAGTTTGACTATTTAAATATTTAAATATAAATGAGAACACTACCACGACCTCCTGGGTAACATATGTAAGACCACAATTATTAAGAGCAAACTATTTTTATTACAATGTTAACAAACCTTGGTATATATGCCCCTTTGGTAGAGAATCTAGATGTGTTTAGAGTTTCTACCGACTGGACCTGTTATTAACTTTTACGTGTATGCTTGTGTAAGCCAATCGTTGTTATACACACATATAAAATTGCTGCGTAAGGAAATTGGGCATTTATTACTAGAACAAAAAGGGCAGCTGTTACCCCAGTTCCATGGATAAGACATTAACAGTACATTCATTCGCTTTCATCACGCACTTACACTGTTCTTGGACACATAATTGAAACAGCTCCTATTCGTTCACACCCAGGGGAGAACAATCAAGTATTGGCTTTAAACATGCAACGAGCGGTTCTATAATCGGTCGTGCATTCGCGAGTAGACTGAGTCTGGTTCTGAGTCTGGTTCTGGTTGCTGAGTTGCAGAGTTTGAATGTTGAATACAGAGCTGGGTTCGAATGTTAAACTTAGGGCTAGGTCAGTGTTGAATACTGGGCTGAGAACGAATTTTGAATGCGGGGTTCGAATGGTTTACGCAGGAATGGATTCGAAATTTGAATGCAGGGCTGGGTTCGAATGTTGAATGCAAGGCTGAGTCAGAATGTTGGACGCAGGATTTCGAAGGTTAAATGCAGGGCTGGCTTTGAATGTTGAACGTAGCGTAAGTTAGCATGTTGAAAGCAGGTCCGGGTACGAATGTTGAACGCAGGGTGACTGCATACTCGAGTTCGAATGTTAAATAACAGAGCTGGTTCAAATGTTGAGAGCAGGGCTACGTTCAATGAATGAATGGTGTGTTACGGCAAGTCGATACATAAATAGGTCATATTGTGCGCAAAAACCGATGAAATATGAAAAAATAAAGTAGTAATTAAAAATTAATGTATATAACGATAAAACTATTAAAAATAAGGGATGCTATGGTAGTAATATAAACTATATATGTAAATCAACAAAGGCCCATCAACAGGTATATAAACAAGTAAATATATATAAGAACACATTATAATGATGTATATAGTCTGATTTGTTTTAGGAAATCTAAAACAAGACTACAATCTATAGTATCAAATAACTGTTTCATAGTATTAACATTGAAGTATCTTTGACACATTGGATCAAAGTCTACACATTCCAACAAGATGTGTTTGACCGTTAACGGTGCAAAGCAGGGTATACATTCTGGTAATTGCTCAGCTTGTAATAAATATGAATGAGTATAACGTGTATGCTCTATCCTGCACCGGGCTAGGACAACTTCTTCAAGACGAATGGGTCTACTAGAAGAACGTCATTCTCCAAGTAACGGCTTAATTGAATGGAGTTTATTATTAACTGACAAATCCCAAGAGGCTTACCAAGAGTTATGAATACATGTCTTAATACAACTTTTAAAATCAGTATAAGGTAATTTAGCATTAGATATATGTAAACCTAATGATACTTTAGCAGCACTATCAGCTCTATTATTACCACGTATGGCCTACATGGCTTGGAAGCCAGCAGAAAATAATATTATCAACTATAATTGTACTTTTCTAAAAGCTGAAGCACAACAGGGTTATCATGTTTCATATTACCCAGTGCTTGAAGTGATGAAAGGGAATCAGAAAATATTACAAAATGATCATCATCAGATTCCTGAATATAATTTAAGGCAAGTTCAGTTGTCTTAAGTTCAGCTGAAAAGATAGTGGCCTTGTCATGCAGGTGGCTCTTTATGCCGTGTTTGTGATCAACAGCTGCTGCAGATACCTTATCTCCATCTTTAGAACCATCTGTGTATATATGTTGAAAGTTACTGTATTTCGATATAATTTCATTAAATTTGCTTTGAAAGACAGTAAGGTCTGTACTGGATTTGTTACTATTACAAAGATCAAACATAATTGTTGGTGTTTCCAAAGTCCACGGTGGAATTTGTGGTACTTTGTACTTTCCAAGGCGGTAGCCCTATTGTCAACCCTTTTGTGTTTGTGATGTCGTTTGCATTTATTATTGCTTTTGCCTTCTTGTTTGTCTGTTTGCAGTTTCTCTTAATTTTGGTATAATACGAAGACCAATCGGGTTTTGATCAAAAAGAGGTTTATAACTAGTATTAAAAACATTATCGAAAGTTGGATTTGAAGGGTTAGATTTTAATTTAATGGCATATTGAAGGGCTAATTTGTCCCGTCTATGAGACAGTGATGGTTCATTAGCTTCAACATATAGACTTTCGGCTGGTGATGTACGAAAGGCACCTAAAGCGAGTCGTAATCCTTGATTATGTATAGGATCGAGCATCTGCAAGTATGACTTGCGAGTCGATCCATATACTATTGGATCTGATAAGAGATCTATAAAATTGTAAAAGTATTTTACGATCTGCTCCCCAATTAGTGTTTGTATCAACTTTAAGTAAATTAAGAGCTTTAAGCATGTTAAGGCACTTGGCCTTCAAGTATTTAAGGTGTGGTATACACGTTAATTTACGGTCGAAAATAAAATCAAGTAATTTTGTTTCATCCACTACTGGTATTGGTGACCCATCCAGTGTTAGATGAGGGTCTTCATGATGTTTATGTAGTTGACAAAAGTGCGTACAATTAGTTTTAGATTTAGAAAATCTAAAACCATTTTCATCCGACCAAGTCTGAAGTTTATTCAGACATTATTGAAGTTGACTCTCAATAGTGTTCATGTTTTTTGCACGATAACATATAACAAAGTCGTCAACATATAGAGAGCAATCCACACCAGGATTGATACATTTAACTATACTGTTAATTTTTAAATTAAAAAAGGGTGACAGAGAGTATGCTGCCCTGTGGCACACCCATCTCCTATTCATGAATGTCAGAGAGAGTTGAACCATTCGGACACAAAACTGTCTACCTCTAAGAAATTCTCTATAAAAATTGGTAATCGGCCGCTAAGACCAAGGTCATAAAGATCATTCATGCTACCGTGATTCCATGCAGTATCATAAGCTTTCTCCAAGTCAAAAAAAAGCGACTAGATGTTCTTTCTTTACGAAAGCTTCCCTAATAAATGATTTAAATCGAATGAGATTTGTGTGTGTCTGGTGTGCCTCGTTGGCGCCGGAATCCACTTTGATACTTTGTTATCAGCAGATTGGATTCCAGGTACCAAACGAGTCTCTCATTATTCATTCGTTCCATGGTTTGACATATGCAACTCGTTAAAGCAATAAGGCGATAATTTATTGGGTCCGTATGGTCCTTTCCAGGTTTGGGGCCTGGGATAACGATTGCTTCCCGCCCCAAGAATCGGGGAAGGTTCCGGTCACTCAAACCTTATTAAATATATTAAGACGTGTAGAGAGACAGGTTTCAGGTAAATGTTTTAATAATTAATAATGATTGACATCAGGACCAGCTGATGTATCATGAGCCTTTTTAAGGGGTTCTCGAAGTTCTTTGAGAGTGAACAGTTTATTGTATTTCTCCAATTTTTCAACTTGAAATTCAGCTTCTTTTGTTCTTTTAGTTTCTTACATTTTAGAAAATTTGGTTGACAATTTTCAGAAGAAAAGTTTTTAGAAAAAGTTTCTGCCAAAGTGTTTGTAATATGTTTGACAGATGTAATATCATCATTATCAGTTTTAAGATGATTTACTCAACTAGAATTACCTTTACCGTTTATTTTCCGGACCATGTCCCACGTCTTCTTAAGAGATGAGCGAAAGTTCAGCCTAGAGACATAAGATCACCAGGATTTCCTCTTGCTATCCTTAGCACAAAAAACTCTAAAAGTATCTAAATTATTTTGAGTTGGCCGCAAATTAAAAGTATTCAATGCAGCTTTACTATCGCTGACTGATGAAAGATATATCATGAAGGTTTGGGTAAAAAGAGCAGTTGCGTTCTCGACATCCTCGAAAACGGAAGGTTTTGTTCCTCACAAAGAGATTGAAACGTACCCCAATCAGCTTTGCGTAGTTTCCATCGTTGCGTTTTCTCGAGAAGTGGAGGGCCGATATTTTCAAGAAATAAAGGGAAGTGGTCACTTCCACATAGGTCGTCACCAACACTCCACGAAAAATCCATCATTGGATCGCATATTGTTAAATGAGAGCCTGTAGCTGGATGTAAATAAGTACGTGATTTGTTATCATTAAAAAGACACAAATTATTTTTGGCTAAGAAATCCTAAACTTGCTTGCCTGTATCGCTGATATCCTTACAACCCCAAATGTAGTTGTGTGCATTAAAATCACCCAAGAGTATAAAAGGTGATGGAAATTGTGCAACTTGGTGATTTAGATCTTTAAGGTCTAGTGAAGAACTGGGCGGTAAATATAAGGAGCATATTGTTATAACTCTTTGCATCGCAACAGCTTGCAAATCAGTTTTCAACGCAGCAGTTCTGTGAGGAATTTTATGATTCACAAAGATTCACAAGAATCGAAACTCCTCCAGAAACTTGATCACCTGTATCACAAATATAAGTATACAATGAATATTTTTTAAACAATATATTATCAATAGTCTTCAAGAAGGTTTCTTGAAGACAAAATACAACAGGGTTGTGTTTATTTAAAAGTAAGCTGATTTCATCATAATTAGGTTTTAAACATCGGCAGTTCCATTAAATGACCTTATTGGATTTTGATGTCACTAAGGCGGAAGTACGTATTTACGGCCTTTGGGTTTGGCAGACCTTGGAGACTTTGGGAGTTCCAGACGTGCTGGATCATCAACCCCCATCTCCAAATTCCCAAATCTGTTGTGCGGTTCAATCGGATCATCAGATCCATTTGACTGCTTCCCTAACCCGTGAGTTTTTTTTACTTGCTGTCACGTCCGTGGCAGTAGTTCTGCTTGGTGACAAACTCTAGGGAGAGTTCGTCGGATATGACGAACCTTTGGAAGAGTTCGTCGGGTTTGGTGGACTCTTTGTTGCACCAGAGTCCGTCGATTTCGAAATAGATGAAGTAGATGCAGTAGATGTATGAGTTGTTGAGGATATAGTTGAAGGAGTTTTAGGCTTGGCAGCCACAAGAGAATTGGAAGCCATAAGAGGCTTATTTAAAAGGCTCACAGTTTGTTAGGCTGAAGATGTTTTAGAGGATTTCTGAACAGACAGTGGAATAGTAGTAAACTTGTCGGAGTCTATTGGCCAGGTCAACCTGGTAGCTGGTTTCTGTCTACGTTCAAATACTAGTATAAAACGCAGGACTGTGCTCGAAGGTTAAATGCAGGGCTGAGTTCGAATGTCGAAAGCAGGGCTTGGTTCGTATGTTGAACGCGGGGTTAGGTCCGAATGTAGAATTCAGGACTAGTATTTAACAGAGTTTTCGGAGCGAAGAACTCGTTTAGCGCCGTTCATTGACTGACCTTCTGTGTTCACAGTTCGATAGTTTCCCGACTGTTGTCAAGACTGTATTATATATAGGTGGAGGAAGCTGGCATTGACAGTATAGACAGCACTGCGGCTGAAACCCGGAGGACCAGTTTGCAAGCCTCAATGGCTCTTAGTTTCGTTAGAGTGTTATTGGGAAGGCACTTTCCCTTAACCTCGTCAGTCAGATCGGACGTAAACCGGGCGGTCTCGTATATTAGAGTGTATCATATGAGCACTTAAAAAACATAGGGACTATATTCATTAGTAACAGTAGGGCAGATTCCGGGATCCCATGTATCCTTTCCTTCTTTCTATGGCAGCTCTATATCACATAAATTGTGCCGACAATCTATTTAACAACATTCACATATATTCATTAATATTTATAAACAGTTTGTCTGAATGGTGTTTAACGTCATTTTTAGCACATGTTAGGCCATACATGACAGTCGATTTGATTTTAGGTAGAGGCAGACCACCTCATTTTTGCTGGGTAGAACCAGTACTGTATACCTCCTGCCATCCGTAAGAATCAACACTTTTTCACTTGACAAGTCGAGCTCCTAGCAGCGAGGAGACGGAGAAGGTTTTAGAAGCAGCGTCTAGAGTGCCGTTTCTGATATTATTTTAAGTCTAAATGGACCGGTTTGTTTGGTGTTTAACGTCCGCATTTTCCAGCATATATTAGGCTATGTATGATGGTCGACTTTAGGACTCTTTTACAGTTCGCCACTATGCTTTCCTCTTTAATTGTACGATGACCGGACAGGCTGTGGACCCTATGATGACGCCTACCTAAAGCCGATTGGGACGGTGGCGTTTGATGTTTGTTCATGATTTTTCTTGTCGTGCCCTTAATGGTTTATTCTCTTACTGCTCTGGCTTCTGCCAAGTCATTGAGTACCTTCATTGTGGCTTTCTAGGCTATTGGTTTTTGTATTATATTTACACAAGCATATTTGTGTTTTACTTATATTGCCTATTGATGCTGCCTTGTTGGTTAGAGATTAGATCATGGCGGGGATTTCTTTATTTACACTGTTCTGTTTTAATGGGATGACAGAAGGGTAAGTGTGAGGTTTGGTGCACCCTAGAACCGGTTTAAACCCCCAGTGGCCTACTTCGCTACAGACCTTTCCAAGGCGGTAGCCCTATTGTCAACCCTTTTGTGTTTGTGATGTCGTTTACTTTTATTATTACTTTTGCCTTCTTGTTTGTCTGTTTCCATGTTTGTTTCTGTGTTTTGTGGTTGACTGTCCTCCTTGAATGCTACTTTCCCTGTCCGATCTTTTTATATTTCTTTAGACCGACCACCCACGTATTCCTGGGTAGAACCAGTACTTTATACCTCCCGCCATCCGTAAGAATCGACACTTTCTCACTTAAATGTCGAGTTCGCAGGAGGCGATCTAGAAGAATGATGGGTTTATCCAAATACGAGTAAAACTATCATAATGTGTGTCAGTATTGTATATTCAATGCACTAATTCGATATAATTATTTTACGATTGTTTGGTAATTTTACAGATACACCTGAATACGGGTGCTTTTGACCCTGATCGTACACCATACATTATTGTTAATGAAGTAGTTTGGTCGGCTCGACGACTCTGCTAGTTTTCGCTCCATAAATCGTTAATGTAAATTATGTTCTGTTTTAAGACTACACTAAATTCTTGTTTTGTGAACTGCACCTTTTTGCAATTACAAGAGAAACCCTCATGATGTTGTTCAGTTTCATGTGATATGTGTATGTCCATTAAAGGGACACACGGCTATCTTGATATTAATTATCAGAATAGTATAAAGCGAATTGTGTTTGATTATTACTAACTACTGAGTCTATTGCACCGATATTATTTAAACCTATAATAGAGTACATAGATGAAAAGGAAACTCAACATGTTATATCAATATATGCAGTGAGGTTTAAAGTCAACATGATACAATATTAATCATCAATACAGACTCTACACAGCATGCACAGGACGTCGGACAAACGTGGGATAATATATTGATGGGAAAATGTTTAGCAAGTTTTTGTTGCACCCTGGAAATAATGATGTCTAAAAAACTTTAACTTTGACTGTTAATCCAAAGTCAGTACTACCTTGGTTTATGACGTTCAGCCAACGGTGTACTGAAGTCAAATAATGTTAATTTGACGTCAGATACAACGTTAGATGTTGGACGTCAACTTTTGATGTTAATACAACGTCGGATTTAAACGTATGTTTGACGAATATGTTGTCAAAAAACTTTCATTTTGACTGTTAATCCAGCATCTTTACAACTTAAGCTTTTGACGTTATACCGACGTTGTTTTGACGTCAAATTACGTTAATTTGAGGTGAGATAAAAGGTAGGGGTTTGACGTCCGTTAGACGTCAACTTTGGACATCAATATAATGCTAGGTTTTGACGTCCTTTTATACGTCGGAAAATGACGTCATAATATTTCATTTTGTATGTGAAATCAATGTCACTACAATGCCAGGTTATAACTTTGTGCCAACGTTGTACTGACGTCAAATGCCTGCTGGGTGGCGTCATATGACTTTGGATTGTCTTATAATTTCATTTAAAATCAACAATATCGAAAAGAATATTCAAGGTATCGCCACACTACGAGCTAGTATCCATGTTCATATTTCATTCTGTACAACAATCATAATACATGTGTACAACGACGTAATCTCACCGTTGATATGACGTCGATGCAACTTCAAGTTACACCTCATCACGGACACATTAAACTATGGTGGCTGATTTCTGCCATGTCGTCTTGTCGTCTTGGCGGGCACCAAGACGACAAGGCGACAAAACGACGGATTTCACGCGCCAAGACGACATTTGAAAGGCGCCAAGATGACAAATAAATGTGATCCGTTGTCGTCTTTTCGCGTGGCGAATGGTCGTCTTGGCGCTTTATTTGTGTCTTTCTGTCGTCTTGGCGCCCACCGGAACGACAAAATGCTGTTTTGTCGTCTTAGACGACATGGCAGAATTCAGACACCATTTTAAAGGGACGTAATTATTTTTAAATTATAAAACATATCTTAGTCATTATGTTTCTGATTGAAGACTTTACTTGTAATTGTTTAATGTGTGCCTTTAACTATTTTATCACATATGTATAAATGTTTCGACTAATAGCTAAATAAACACAGAAATAAACAAATTAAAAAAAAAAAGTTCGAAACTTAATAAAAATATATCATGTATATACAAATTAACTTCAGTTTATGTTCTGTAGAGGGACGACAAGAAAACAGTGATACAAAGTATCACAAGCTGGTCAGAACAGTTACATAAGAAAACAGTAAGGGGAATGAATAAGATAAAAATAAACGAGCAGTGTGTAGACGTTAGAATTTTTTATTAGTAATTGCCAACAATCAAAACTCATTTATCAGGAAAGATTTGATCTCTAGTTAAACTAGTCACCATGAGACAAAATTAACATGTTTTCATAGAGCGTTATTATTCATGAATATATAAATTCAGATAACTATTACTTTGTATGGAAATCAGTAGAACGCTCTAATAATGTGATGATGTTTGACTTAATTCGGGATTCCATATACAGTATATAGTGCGCATTCAAGCGTAAATTTGGCCTCTCCCTCGTGTATTGACATAGTAAATGGTGAATTATACGTTTTTGAATCGATATGAAATATGTTTTGTTCTAATACAATTCCAAGGAAATTTTGTATAAATGTATGAGTTTTTTATAGTGTGCATAAAGCTGAATTAGACCTCACTGTTCGAAACGTCAAAAATCGGAAGACGTTTCATTGACGTCATGTTACTGGAAGAGCCTGACGTCATAGCATTCCATTTCCGTTTTTATGTGGCCATTCGTCCATTTTGTTTTCTTGTGTGCAGTGAGAGTGCTCCAGTTAGAACGAAACAATTTATCGTAAGTAGAATATGTGCAAGTTTACACACTCCACTGTCATACGTGTCAGTAAAGTTAGCACACATTTTCAGTTGATGAAAGTTTTGTGTACGTGTACACGGATTGACCTACATACAATTAGTCTTGATCATGTTCGGCGCATGATAATATTATAAACAAGCAAGCGTCGCAGATGATCTAGACTACATAAAATGATAGCCTAACTTATTTGTTATTCATTCTGCATGTTTAAATATTCGAGTGAAAAATTGGAAGGTTGTGTGTGCATAAACATTCCCCGACGTTTCTAGTCGTCGTTTGCATATTTGATAATCTGTAGTATCTAAACTACCTAGACGGAGACGTGAGAGTCATGGCTGTTGTTGTAGTCAGAGTCATACAGACCCTGTGTAGTACTGTATGTGTCTAGGATATTTGTGATGACTCCATGTTTCAGGAGACTTCGACCCATTTTTCTTGAATGTTTATCTTTCGAAATATCTTGTGCTCTTTTGTTTCCGTATAATTTTGGAAACTTAACCCTGCGGTCGCCAAGTGCTTAGCATACTTGACTCGAGTCCCAGAAATCACGGGTTTGATTTCCAGTGGGGTCACATCCCGGATTTTCAAACAAACTCCCGCAGTATCTTACTTGGGCATGGTACTGTGAATATAGGTCATCCTTCGGAGGTATATAAAGTAGTCGGTCCAGTATACAGGGAGTGCTATACCCTGTGCAATATATCTCTGAACTTCTGTGTTAATCAGTGATACAAAACCAGGGCCCTATATGAATTATAAAACTATTTTCACCCCAGATCAAACTCGTAAACACTTCCTTGGAAACGATGTTAATCAAAATTGATTGTGTCCAGTATCAGTAGAAAGAAAGAACCCTGACCTGCTCACACACCTGACAATTTCTGGCTGACGTTGTTCATTGGTGTCAGTTATGGGTGGGTTTATTAAAGTTTCCAAATAAGAAACAGCACGCGATATTTCGAAAGGCAAACATTCAAGGAAAATATGTCGCCATCGAAACATGGAGTCATATGGAAATTGCCTAGATTGATGAGGTATTCTTCTCTTTGGTGAGTTTTATGCATGCATGGTAGTTAATGTTTAATCTATTGAAATACGGCGGTTGTTTATGCAGGCATTGCTTGATATCTTCAGAAATCTCTATTGATAGGGTAACATTTTCAGTTGGGAAGGGGCCCATTACAGGCCTATGTTACATGTAATGTACATACAGATAAAAAGCCCTGTGTAATACACCGTTCACTAAGCCCTATTGTCAACCCTTTTGTGTTTGTGATGTCGTTTGTATTTTTTATTACTTTTGCCTTCTCGTTTGTCTGTTTGCGTGTTTGTTTTTGTGTTTTGTGGTTGACTGTCGTCCTTGAATGCTGCTTTCCCTGTCCGATATTTTTATCTTTCTTAATAACTAGCAGCAATTCACACTCGTAGCCACATACTTTTAATCCATGCATATGGCTATCACGCCATTTTGTAAATTCCGATTCATATTTTTAACGTATTTCCCTTTGAAAATAAACGATTTACTGGATCTTAACATTTTACGTTATCTACCACAGTCTGATAAAGCAAAATATATTAGGTCCAGAAGATCAAAGATCAGCAGAGATTATGCCGTGGTATGCTGTCCGTCGTCCGTCCGTCCGTAAACTCTTTCTTTTAGCGACTACTCCTCTGAAACAACCAGATGGATTTTCATGAAACTGTACAGGAATGTTGCCCATGATGTCTAGTTGATCCTGAACAAAAATATAGGTTGATGAGAAATCCAAGATGGCCGCCAAAGCTAAAAATAGATTTTTGAAAAACAACTTTGCAGCGACTACTTCTTGAAAACTATAGGCGATATTGATACGGAACATTTTTCTTAAATGATCAGCATGACATGATGTTGGTCCTTGTCGAAAATTGTTTTGATTTGACGTTATGGCTGCCTGCGGCCATCTTTAAATAACGTTGTTCATTGGTGTCAGTTATGGGTGGGTTTATTAAAGTTTCCAAATAAGAAACAGCACGCGATATTTCGAAAGGCAAACAATCAAGGAAAATATGTCGCCATCGAAACATGGAGTCATATGGAAATTGCCTAGATTGATGAGGTATTCTTCTCTTTGGTGAGTTTTATGCATGCATGGTAGTTAATGTTTAATCTATTGAAATACGGCGGTTGTTTATGCAGGCATTGCTTGATATCCTCAGAAATCTCTATTGATAGGGTAAACTTTTCAGCTGGGAAGGGGCCCATTACAGGCCTATGTTACATGTAATGTACATACAGATATAAAGCCCTGTGTAATACACCGTTCACTAAGCCCTATTGTCAACCCTTTTGTGTTTGTGATGTCGTTTGTATTTTTTATTACTTTTGCCTTCTCGTTTGTCTGTTTGCGTGTTTGTTTTTGTGTTTTGTGGTTGACTGTCGTCCTTGAATGCTGCTTTCCCTGTCCGATATTTTTATCTTTCTTAATAACTAGCAGCAATTCACACTCGTAGCCACATACTCTTAATCCATGCATATGGCTATCACGCCATTTTGTAAATTCCGATTCATATTTTTAACGTATTTCCCTTTGAAAATAAACGGTTTACTGGATCTTAACATTTTACGATATCTACCACAGTCTGATAAAGCAAAATATATTAGGTCCAGAAGATCAAAGATCAGCAGAGATTATGCCGTGGTATGCTGTCCGTCGTCCGTCCGTCCGTAAACTCTTTCTTTTAGCGACTACTCCTCTGAAACAACCAGATGGATTTTCATGAAACTGTACAGGAATGTTGCCCATGATGTCTAGTTGATCCTGAACAAAAATATAGGTTGATGAGAAATCCAAGATGGCCGCCAAAGCTAAAAATAGATTTTTGAAAAACAACTTTGCAGCGACTACTTCTTGAAAACTATAGGCGATATTGATACGGAACATTTTTCTTAAATGATCAGCATGACATGATGTTGGTCCTTGTCGAAAATTGTTTTGATTTGACGTTATGGCTGCCTGCGGCCATCTTTAAATAACGTTGTTCATTGGTGTCAGTTATGGGTGGGTTTATTAAAGTTTCCAAATAAGAAACAGCACGCGATATTTCGAAAGGCAAACAATCAAGGAAAATATGTCGCCATC
The DNA here is from genome assembly GCA_037043455.1 of Cyrtodaria siliqua. Lineage (NCBI taxonomy): Eukaryota > Metazoa > Mollusca > Bivalvia > Adapedonta > Hiatellidae > Cyrtodaria > Cyrtodaria siliqua. The sequence continues at coordinate 21,927 of JAWPHD010009385.1, read as the reverse complement.
GAAACATGGAGTCATATGGAAATTGCCTAGATTGATGAGGTATTCTTCTCTTTGGTGAGTTTTATGCATGCATGGTAGTTAATGTTTAATCTATTGAAATACGGCGGTTGTTTATGCAGGCATTGCTTGATATCCTCAGAAATCTCTATTGATAGGGTAAACTTTTCAGCTGGGAAGGGGCCCATTACAGGCCTATGTTACATGTAATGTACATACAGATATAAAGCCCTGTGTAATACACCGTTCACTAAGCCCTATTGTCAACCCTTTTGTGTTTGTGATGTCGTTTGTATTTTTTATTACTTTTGCCTTCTCGTTTGTCTGTTTGCGTGTTTGTTTTTGTGTTTTGTGGTTGACTGTCGTCCTTGAATGCTGCTTTCCCTGTCCGATATTTTTATCTTTCTTAATAACTAGCAGCAATTCACACTCGTAGCCACATACTCTTAATCCATGCATATGGCTATCACGCCATTTTGTAAATTCCGATTCATATTTTTAACGTATTTCCCTTTGAAAATAAACGGTTTACTGGATCTTAACATTTTACGATATCTACCACAGTCTGATAAAGCAAAATATATTAGGTCCAGAAGATCAAAGATCAGCAGAGATTATGCCGTGGTATGCTGTCCGTCGTCCGTCCGTCCGTAAACTCTTTCTTTTAGCGACTACTCCTCTGAAACAACCAGATGGATTTTCATGAAACTGTCACAGGAATGTTGCTCATGATGTCTAAGTTGATCCTAGCAAAATTTCAGGTCGGCCGGAAATTCAAGATGGCCGCCACGGCTAAAAATAATTCTGTAGCGACTACTTCCTGAAATCAAAATCAATCAGTAGAGCTTCAAGGTCATTGACCTCTTGTTTATGTCTGAATACTTCATGACATGATGTTGGTCCTTGTCGAAAATTGTTTTGATTCGACGTTATGTCTGCCTGCGGCCATCTTTTTTGATATAGATGTATACAGTAAAAACTTGTAGCGACTACTCCTCTGAAATGCTTTACGGATGTTCATGAAATTTCACAGGAATGTTGCTCTTGATGTCTAATTGATCCAAGCAAACTTTAAGGTTGGACGGAAATTTAAGATGGCCGCCACAGATAAAAATACATTTTTAATAAATAAGTTTGTAGCGACTACTTCTTGAAAACTATAAGTGATATTGATAATGGATTTTTCCTAAAATGATCAGCATGACATGATTTTGATCCTTGTGGAGAATTATTTTGATTCGACATTAAACATGGACGCCAGCGGCCATCTTTGTTTACATCAAGTTATATAATAAAATCTTGTAGCGACTACTCCTGAAACTATTTAATGGATTTTCATGACAATTCACAGGAATGTTGCTCTTGATGGCTATCCTAGCAAAAAAATCAGTGTGGACGGAAATTTCAAGATGGCCGCCACGGCTAAAAATAGGTTTTTAAAAAACAAGTTTGTAGCGACTACTTCTTGAAAACTATAAGTGATATTTGTATGAGACGTTTTCTAAAATGATCATGATGTTAGTCCTTGTTGAAAAGTATTTGATTCGACATTAAACATGGCTTGTAGCGACTACTCCTCTCAAACTACTTTACAGTGTCTGGCTATCAAAACCTATCAGTAGAGGTTCAAGTACATTGACCTCTTGTTTGTCTCCTTTTATACTTAAAACAATTGGGTATAACTTCTGTATATAAATGTGTAATTTTTTATGAAAATGTGCCACAGAGGAGTCCATGGTTTTAGAGCTGAGTCCAATGCCAAGAATGGAGGGTTATTATACCCCCTTCGAAGAAGTGGGTGTGCGGGTGCATATTGCTTTGCAAATGTTTGTCGGTCAGTCCCGAAATTATGTCTTCGCGATAACTCAAGAACAGCTGGACTACAAACTCGAAACTTGGAAGGAATGATTTTGTCATGGTCTAGTTGTTCACCACCCTTTTGGGTAGGCTCAAAATTGCTTTTCTTCGCGATAACTCAAGAACAGAGGGTACTACAAACTCCAAATTTGGCAGAAATGTTTGTGTCATGGTGTAGTTGAGCACCTCCCCTTTTGGGTAGATTCGCCCAAGAAATGTGGTTGCCATGATAACAAAACTTGTAAAAATCACTAAAAATTGCTTGTCTTCGTGATAACTCAAGAACAGCTGATTCTATAAACTCGAAACTTGGCAGGAATGTTTGTGTCATGGCGTAGTTGTGCACCTCCCCTTTTTGGGTAGATTCGCTTAAGAAAAGTGGTTGCCAGGGTAACAAAAGAGTATGAGAGTGGACCTTTGGAAACGGCAGAACGCGACATACACGAAATATTGCAAAACTTGTAAAAATCACTAAATATTGCTTGTCTTCGCGTTAACTCGAGAATAGCTAGCACTACAAATTCGAAACTTGGCAGGAATGTATGAGTCAAGGTCTAGTTGTACATCTCTCCTTTTGGATTGATTCGAATAAGAAATGTGGTTGTTATGGTAACAAAATATGTAAAAAATCACTAAAAATTGCTTGTCTTCGTGATAACTCAAGAACAGTTGGCACTCGCAACTTGGCCGGAATGTTTGTGTCATGGTGTAGTTGTGGACCTCCCCTTTTGGGTAGATTTGCTTAAGAAATGCGGCTGCCATAGTAACAAAACTTGTAAAAAATCACTAAAGTTGCTTTTCTTCACGATAACTCAAGAACAGCTGGCAGTACGAACGCAAAACTTGGCAGGAATGTTTGTGTCATGGTCGTTGAAGGGGAGCATATATGTTTACAAACATCGTTTGTTATAATTATGTAAACCCTTGCAAACGAAGGACGGAGTCACTATGTCGTTGGGATAGTCTTGATCATCTTCGACGCTTGATTGTAAATACAAAAGAAGTCTTGACACTTTGTGCAAGAAAAAAAGTAAATCCGAAACACGTGTCCGTAAAAACTATTAAACATTTTTATTACAGTTTTCTCCACCATCCACATTTAGTTCGCCGATATAATGATGGTTTCACTCTTTATTTATTTATTAATTCAGTGTCTCTCTGCCATTCTGTTTGTCTTCGATAGAAGGTGCGTCTGTATCAGTCTATCAGAAACGATAAAGTAACCAGAATCTCAAAAAAAAACTTTTTTAGAAGAACAGTTCTAGACAATTGTCTTGAAAACATGCATGCGCCACAGATGATCTAGACTATCGTTTGGGAGGGTGGTCAGTCTGTTCAGAATCTTGTCCGCGCTATTTCTCCATAACCCCTTGATGAAGTTCACAAAACTTTATAAGGAGCATCATTATAAAATGGAGATGTTCATAACACACACATCTTTTCCGCGCTATTTCTTCATAACCACTGGATGTATTTTCACAAAAGTTTGTGAAAAGCATCAGTATGCAATGGAGATGCACATTCCTCCGTTCTGGTTCGAGCTATGGCCGTTTAAATATTTTCACACAAGAAATCTTGCATGCGCTATTTCTCTATAACCGCCTGATGGAGTTTCAACACACTGAGTGAGAAGCGTCTGCATCATATGGAGATACGCATATCATAGTGGCGTTTGGGTTCAGTGGTGTTTAATGTCAGTTCTGGCCCCTTGAATATTTTTCTAAGAAATATTATTTTGTATGCTATTTCCCCATAACTCGGGATCCTATATGGATTTTCCCCAAACTTTGTGATATGCATCAGTATGAAGTGGAGATGTGCATATGGGGTATGCGATTGCAATGTATTAATAACCTTTAGTGATAGTTATAGTTTGAAAAAGTTTTAATCCGAATGTTTAATAATTTTGCCTAGTTTTGTACACTCTTTTGTGATGTCTGGGTGATCTCTGTAGAGTTTTCTTTCGAGAAAAGAGCTCCAGGTTCAAGTCTTGGCAGGGACATGACACGCTTACCATGCTTACAGAGTTGTACATACAATTTTCATTTTGCACATCAATAATGTTGTTTTTGCACAGCATGAACTTACAAATATTTACATTTGATCATATTAGTGACCGTATGTAAATTTTAATTCTTCATACATGTACATATTCAGAGAGTGTTTTTTTTATAATTGTGCATTGAAACATTATTTTCAGTCAAAAGTCAGATTTTTAAGAATACAGATAGCCGGAACTAAGCTATAGCGAATTGTCCGTTTTAGCGAAGTCTTTTTTAGTTCACTGTCCAGCTCTTTAAGTCTTTGTTTAATATAAAAATTAGGGAATATAGCGCTTTCTTGGTTATAGCAAATCACGTAATTGCATGTTTAGTTTCAAATAAAAACATTTCATCTTGATTACAGTTTTCCATTTTTGTTTTCTGCCTTTGCAACACCAAATTTAACTGACTATTAGTTGTACACACAAAAAAAACACACATGATGCTTTAACTCCAATGCAATGAATTAAAACAAATATATACTACAGTATTTATTCTTATTGCCGCTCGTCGTCAGAGTATAGATTGTATACTATGACTTTTCTTTTTAATTTTGGCATCTGTGTTATATAATGTTATAATATGAATATGATAGACATCTAAAATAGTATGTGTAATAAATCACTAAATATAATGTTGTTTCATGATTAGATTGGGAAAATATCATGGTTAGAATATGAAGAATTGGTAAATTATCATAGTTATAAACAAAAAGATAACTGATAATATAATAGCAATTTAACTGACAGATTAGCGTCTGTGAAGGTAATCTCAGTTTTTAGCAATGTTGATTTACATTAGAAGGAGGGGTTTATGTTAGATGATTTTTTATTATTGAAATCTGATCAGTAGTTCATGAGAATAAGTGGCAGTGGAGCAGACCCATTCAAACGATTGAGAAGATTTTTCAGTTAAATTTTCATTAACTTTGTTAAATGATTGAAGCGGTGTTGCTTATTTCGAAATCAGACAGCTCCAAAAAGAGATACATATAAAGCTGTACACACAAACAGTAATATCCAAACACTAGTTACATTATATTATTCTTATAATTAATATTAATTATTGAACAAATGCAAGTCATGTAGAAAAACTAACGGGGCGCCGCGAGCTTTTAAAAATGCAAAATGTCGTTTTTCCCTTTAATAAAGTTTAACATCAATCAATAATCAGTGACGATAACGATTTGGGACCAGCTGTATTCGTATGCTGAGAATAGACTGTATCCCTGACATTTACATCTAATTGTTGCAGTAAAAAACAGTTAGACCCATTTCTAAGTGCATGCGCAGGTCATACTCTGTAGACTGTATCCCTAAACATGATATGTAATTCAAGTAGTAGAAGACCCATTCAATGTCTGTATACCAATTTGACTGCGTCCCGGTATTTTTACTAAAATACAGTTGTTTATGAACAGTAAAATGACGTTGATACACAGTCCAACAACCATAGCAGCTTTCTGATTCTGGGACACGGCAATAAACCTTGGAACAACAACAACTTTTATGTTAACCGTCATTAACATTGATCTTGATCTTAGTAGAAAATGGTTGCTACTTGGTTCACGCTGCAGCTTGTCAGACAACTGAAGCGTGGATACAACTGTCGATAAAACTGTCCAACCTTAGAAGTTGTACACTATAACTAAAACATTAAATGAGAGAGAAAATCACAAGTAGAATACAATACAACATCTGTTGTCAAGGTGGGGTTTTACGTCGGTACAACGTCGGAATATGACGTCTACAAAACGTTTACCTTGACTGTTAATCAAACGTCAATAAAACAATTGATTTTTACGTCGGTACAACGTCGTATTTTTATAATGACGTCTAAAACTTTCATTTTAACTGTTAAACCACATCAATTCAACGTTTGGGTTTTGACGTCTTAAGAACGTTCATTTTGACTGTGAATTATGTCAGAACATCGATGGATTATTACGTTGTATCAACGTTATACTGATGAAAAGTGCCTTCTGGGTAATTTTAATTGTTGATAAACATTTAAAGAGTGCCGTCAGTCCCTTTAAATAAGCCGCATATTCCGGTTCTGTTGAATTATTTTTTATGAAAATGTTTTGGTTGGAAAACACGACGACTAGGTTAATTAAACAACATTACTTAATGTGAGGTTCATATTGCTAGCAGTTTTGTACATATTATAGAAAAGTACACATTTGTTGTTATGGCACCAATTACTCTTGCATATCCACTCACGTCCCTTTAAGAGTCATAGAAAATGTATTGTCTGGTCTTAATAAAATGACAGGCTAGAATGACAGAAAGTAAAATTAATTATGTTGATTAATTCTGCTATTCTAATTATGCCGACATTTAATTATGAGCGACGTTGTTTCAAAATAAGGTACGAAACTAAGGGCGAACCCTGATTTTTCAATAAAATTGCTTACAATTTAGTACGAAATATAATTTTACTTGATATGGTTTCTACTTCAGAATGCGTCATAATATCGCCAAGATCGAAAAAGGCGATTTAGGTATAAACCAGGATTGTTCTATGTACAAGTTACAAATATATAAGGGTCGAGTACGAATTAAGCAAACTGTAACGTAATAGTAACCGGATAGCACAGTATATCCGAATTCCGATGGCCGTTTAAATGTGTTTATACTGAAGGGATTTTGTCATCTATTTCTAGTTTTAGAAAATGTTAAAACATCTTCTGTAGCAGTTGTAATTAGTCCGAAGTGTTAAACTGATTCGTCTGATTCGATCGTCAACCACGGACAGTCGCGGATTTGACATATGTGTATGTCGAAATATGCACAGTGTGAATGAATGCCTATAGCTGTTGACAAGATGATTCGGTGGTTTGTTTGTGTATATGAACAGTTTGAAAGCCAAATGTTTGTGATTAGGAGAAAGTGCTTTTATGTTATGGAATGTAAGACCTTTTTTATGGCGTTCTATGGGGATATTTTGTAAATTGTGTACATCAATGGGTTTTCTACGTAACTTACCAAACAGTCGGAACTGTTTCGTCGGTTTCCGTAATAATGTCATTTTACGGGATGCAGATACCGTCGAGGCAATTCAGATTGTGCAACAGCTGAATGTGACAATACGAGCGATAATTCGATTTTTATTTGCATACAAATGACACTAGCGTATTATACTATGTCATGGATTAACCTGACGCCAGTTGTCAATCATGTATCCATTCAACCAATCCAAACAAAAGGATAGGCCTACCTCCGACAAACAATACCACCTGAAACTGGATTACATGTATAAAGCGCGAGCACATGTTTTATAATATAACCTTTTGCCTATTGTACTCCGATATCGACTGAAATTCTAGTTTGTTATCATGAAACTGTTTCAAATAACAAAATTTACCTGAAAAGCAATTAAAACAACAGCTTACGTCTGCTGAGGTCAAAATACAAATGGAGGATTTTTAGTCATGGGAAGTAACTTTGGGAAAAAATGTTTTCGGCCATTTTTTTTTTATATCGATTATGTGTATTTCAAAGTGGTTGATTCATGAACACGAGCACGTGTACCCATTACGCGTAATGCTGCAGATGGGCGGAAAATATTATGATAGTACGAAGAAGTTATATTTGTATTATAGTAGAAACATTCTTTGCATGATAAATCGAAGTACATGTACTAGTATTGGCGTTATGTTTATTACAGTCCACACCGCAACTTATATGAGCCCGCGCGGCGTTATTCAAAATGATATTTTATATTTTATATCTTTTTATATCTTTATTCATTTATTTAAGCCACATATGGCCCATCAATATATTTACAATATTAACAATTCGATAATGACACGGATAGATGGCAAACATAAATTATATTCAATATGTTATCCCAGCGTCTTTGGGGTCATGCGTTGAAACACAATCCAAAACATATGGGAGAGAGCTTTCTTTGTAAGCGACCTATTCACACGTCTATCTCCGAGTACACAAACGAATACAAATTTACATATATAATCATATAACGAAATACACTAGAAAAACATATATACTTGTATTATGATTAGTTTAAACTGTTATCTATAGAATAGTATGTCAATGTCCTTAAATCTCAGTTTTTTTCTCGCTGTATTGAGACTGCAGCAAGGTTGCAAGAGCTTTTTTAACACTTATAACATTAATGATAAAAGGTTTTAACTAGACTCTATTAATTTGTGCTCTTAATTCAAAGGCTTTCTGTACGTATACGCTTAACTTTTTAATTTCAGTTTTATTAACAGTATTTATTAATTGTATACATTTAAAATAACTAGGTTTTTTCCAGAAATATTGCTTTATATACATTTTTCTTAATTCTTGATAGTTATTACATTCGATTAAGAAATGATATTCATCCTCCAAGGAGTTGCACTGTCTGCATAATCTTTCTTGAAAAGGTACGCTGGCTGGTTTTTTCCATCGACCACTCTCTACTTCTAGCCTATGAGAGGGTAGGCGGAGTCTCGATAATGCATATCGGAATTTTGATATATTTACTATATCTAGGTACGGTTTAAATTCAAATGAAGCTACCGACCGATAAAATAATGCTCTTGTTGAATTATTTAATTCTGCGTTCCAAGTTTGTATAAAAACGTCATATAACCGTTGTTTAAACGATCTTAGAAAAGCGTTAGCATCGCCTACACTTTGAGCGTACCATACTTCATAAAATCCCAATGTTGATAGTAATGTTTTTACTTCTGAAACCCAATTAGTTCTATTTACATGTATTTCGTTTTCAGATTGAATCATATTGTATACTAATTTTATATATTTTGTGTCGCTCGAAGAGCAGATTTTTAGCCAGTATTTTATGATATTAAAGTATCTTCTGTATATGTAGCTAATTCGGCCGGTTTCTCCATAAATAAAATTATTTTGTGTGGAAATTTTAACACCTAAGAGCCGTTTACAAAAACTTAAATGCGTTCTTTCGGTCTTCGCACCTTTGTTAAAGCCCCAAACTTCAGAAGAGTAATTTAAAATAGGTGCGATAAGTTTATCGAAAAGTTCTAATATAATTTTATACTTTGGTGATAAACCTGTAAATTTATTAATACATTTATTTAGCTTGAAAATCGCTTTAAGTGCTTGTCCTGATAACATTTTGTCAGTTTCATTAAAAGAACCGCCCTGGGTGAAAACAACTCCGAGATATTTAAACTTATTAACATTTTTTATGACCTTTCCCTCGTAATAAAAACCATAATCTTAGTTTTGGACGTATTAACTGTTAATTTCCATCGTGTACAATATTCTTCTAATACATTTAACGCATGTTGCAAATCTGCCGCTGTTTTTGCTAATAATATAATATCATCCGCGTATAATAGTAAGCATAGATTTATCATACCTAAACTTACACCTTCTACCCCTTTAAGTATTAATTCTTCCTCTAAGTCGTTTAAATACATGCTAAAAAGAAAAGGTGAGAGGCATTCGCCTTGTCTTACACCAAGTAAACATGAAAATTCGTCACTTAAAGTATTCATATATTTAACTTTAGACTTTACACAGTTATACATCGATTTAATAACATCTAAAAGTTTCCCCCTTACTCCAATTTTAATAAGTTTGTACCATAAAATATCTCTAACAACAAAATCAAAAGCCTTCTTGAAATCGACGAATGCACAATATAAATAATCTTTTTGACACAATGCTTGAGAAATAAGTCCATGTAAGATAAAAAATATTATCTGACGTACTCATGCCTTTACGGGATCCAGTTTGAGCTTCGATATATACTTGGTATTGTTCAGCCCATATAATTAACATGTTATTAATTACTCTACTAAATAATTTTCCCAGTGTACTAAGTAATGTTACACCCCTGTAATTACTTGGATCACGCGGATCGCCGCTTTTGAAGATAGGAACAATATGCCCTTCACTCCAACGTTCTGGAAAATAACCTCTTGATAGACACGAATTAAAAAGTTTTAGTAGATAAGGGGATAGAATATCCGAACCGTTTTTCCATGTCAAGTTCTTCAAACATTACTTGGATTTCACCATTAAGATATCTGGAATTAAAATAAATAACGTCCTCATCTGGTTGATAAACTGATCTGCTTTCTGGGTCATTTATTGCCTTGACATATATTGCAAAAGTATCTGCGGAGATAGAAGAGGCTGACGTTATGGTAGCCTGGCCTTTGAGCAATTTCCAATAATCCCTAGCATTTGACACTCGTGCTTCTAGAAGTTTATTCGTATTTACTTTGCGGTGTTCAAAACGCTTTCTTCTTATTACATGTTTATATTTGGAACGAGCTCGACTCATATTAATTCTATTGCTATCGGATTTACATCTTCGATACAGATTTAAACTTTCGAAAAATATTTCCCTTGCAGACTTACAGTCTTCGTCAATCCATTGTTTTTTATTTTCAATATCATAATTCCTATTTATATCAAATGTGTTATGTTTCTTAAATAGAGGTGCGCATACCTCGTCAATGACTTCACTAAATGTTGTTATATTATCATTAATATTTTCATTATTATTTATGGCATTAAGATCGTTTATTAAACCTTTTAACTTATGTTTAATATGTTCACTATTTAAAGATTCTTGGTAAGCATCTCGTTTTTCAGACTTCCACCTATACTTAGAATTGACCTTTTCTTTTGGCAATTCAGATGCCTCTTCATTTTTTGCATACAATGAAATGTCATATACTGTCATCGAAAATGTAATAATACAATGATCGGATAAAATATTTGGGTCTAGTACTTCAAATTTACTATAAAGTTTGAAAATAGATTGACTTGCTATAACATAATCCACAACGCTACTGCCAAGGGAGCTTACATACGTATACTTCCCCACACTACCGTCCAGACCCACTCGACCATTTAAAATTCTTAGACCTGCCTCTATGCAAAAATCTATCAATGCATTTCCATTTTGATTTGTAATATCATCCTGCGAAATACGTGGCATTGGGAAGTCTGGCTGGTAGTCGTCCGGAAGCATATCAACATGTATGTCAAAATTATCATACTCTACAAAGTCCTTCAATTTCCCAATTCTACTGTTCATATCGCCTAATATCATAAAGTCACACTTTTCATTTGTTAGATTGTTGATCACAGTCATATTGTTCAAGATCCTATAATAAACATTTGTTTCAATATAAGCTTCCCTCGAGCTATTTTTTGGTACAATATAACATAAACACATATAAATATCTTGTTCTATGTCAAATAAACTACCTTTGCATTTAAGCCACAGAACATCGTCGCTATCGCTGTCATAAAATTCAATATACATGTAGTTTAATAAATTATTTTTAATATAGCAAGCAATACCTCCAGAGTCTCGTTTACTTCCTACTTTTTTGTCAGTTCTATGTAAACAAAATAATTGAAAATCGTCAACACTCATATCAATAGTTTCATTCGACCAAGTTTCTGTAAAACAAATAATATCGTTTTTTAAAAACACTTTTTTCAGCTCTTGAGTTTCTAATTTATTAACATTTTTTGTCACTAACCCTTGAACATTTAAAAGTACAAAGTTCAAAGGTCCCTCCCGTCTGTCCTATTGTCGTCGAGAGTCATTGATCGTCTGATCTGCTCGTGGTGGATTATCGCTACTCGATTTGCCTGGTGCCGCGGGCGTTGATGTCCGAGCGCGATTTATATCGTGGCTACTGGGCTGTCCAAATAGGGGGGCTCCTGCCCTAATAACGTTTGGCCAAACTAGTACAGGTTCGCGTAAAATCGACTGAGATGCCTGGGTTGGTGTGCTACCTAATTGCGTGTTTGGTGATTGCGTGTCCATATTTGGGGTAGTTTATATAAAAACAAATCTTATACAATATTAGAATCTGACGACCATTTGTTAAACGACGTAGCCAATTATTGAGACAAATTAATCATTAATAATAATTTACTAGGTGTCTAATGAGCTCATATAACTGACTGCTGAACATCGGTAGAAAATTCGAAAATTAAAAAAAATAAAATATATAGTCAAAACTGATTAATGATAGGCTTTGTTTCAGAAAAATTAAGCAGAAAATAAGATAACATAATTAAGATAAGTATGTTAATAATTATCTCCTGGGTCCCTCTTGTATGCTTATACTGATCTGTTTTCCAAGGCACTGTGCACGTCTCTGTATCAACATGATATCGCATGGATATGCACAACTAATTTGGAAATATCAATAGTTCAAGACGCTATATCTGTAAACATGGTAAATATGCTTACATAGACTATGTCAAGTGATATCATACCGAGCTCTGCAATACAACCTACAGTTTATATATTAAGATACTTGACACATTTCTATGTACAAGTCGATTAGCGCAGTTGAGTTGTTGGTTAACAGTTCATCGACAGGTTATACTTTACTCTTTCGAACCGCCCAACAACGAAGGGAAGGATTCTTAGGAGTCCGGTAATCGCGCCTTAATCTCACTATATAATAGACGGCAATGGCACGTTCTCACGATATAAACTTCGAGGACAGCACGGATTACGTCTCAATCCGAAGGACGAAACAAGTGGAAGTGTATTGCATAAGGACACTTTGTGGTGTGGCAAATTTGAACATACCATTCCGACTTGTCTATACTCTACCGAGGGTGGAGGATACGCAGATTATGTTTTGAAGTAATAGCAATTTAAAACGTATGTCTATGATATTTAATTCAAGTTAATGACCTTGATATCTTGAACTCTAGATGATTTCCTCTTTTACACAATGTTAGGACATAGGGATATGTTAAGCTGTTCTTTAAATTTGGTTTACACTTTAATAAAGATATTGCAAGTCCAGACTCAAAGTAAGTGATTATTTATGTAATTGCATACATTATAACTAATAATGCTGTTTTAAACCTGTTATTATATAGTATTAAAGTCCCTATACCGCCATCAACATGTACATTTTACAACATGTACACCGTTTCTAATCCGTCAGACGAAGAGGTATACACATATATATATATATAGAGAGAGAGAGGATCTTACATGAGTGACTGTGTATTATTGATTTTAAAATACGAATTGGATAAAATGATAGGATACGAGGCTCTTGCCGAGTATCCTATCTTTTTATCCAACGAGTTTATTAAAGTCAATAACACACAGTCACGAATGTAAGATTCTGTTTATCACATAACCCACCTACGACGTGATAGTTTCACTTTAATGTTGTCAATTTTCCTTATATACGGCGGAAATTTGTAGGTTGCAGAAAACTAAATACTTTCCCATAGACCTCCTGTTGCACCTGTCAGCTAATATCTCAAGAATTATACACCAGATTTTCTTTAAATTACCTTATTTCATAGATATTTCCATCACAAAGCCTTTGGAAGTGTGAAAAAGACAATTTTTTCTGCTCAAACTCACTTACAAATAGTGCGACACCCAAAACCAGATTTAACGTTACTAACGTTCATTTTATGAAGTAAGATTTCAAATAATGATAAATAATTAAGGCGTCTGAACGTACCTTATGATATACCATGAAAACAATTGGTATTAACAGTTTTAACGTATTACGAGAAATTATTCATGGCTTTACTGCACTCCCAGAAGCCATGTTATGTGATAAATATTTATACCTCTTCGTCAGAAGGATTAGTTTTTAAAATTTGGTAAGGAAGGACCCAACAATCGCTTCTGAGATTAACCAAGTTTAAAACTATATATATTGTTGTATATATAGTTTTAAACTCGGTCAGTTGTCGGGCCTTAAATAAATCTCAGAAGCGAGTGCTGGGTCCTTACCCAATTGTTTGGTCGAAATCTTAGTTGTCGGGTCCAGACCCAATACTATTTTTCGAAGAGAGTTGCATCCCCTACACCATCGAATTATCTTGTGAATGGACGCATGGTACTGACCCAGTAATTCATATGTCTGCCCAACAGTTGCTTTATATATCATATGGAGAGTATAGAAGGGCCTCGACAATTGCCCAAATTTGATATATATATATATAATATATATATAACTTACATATTCTGAGAACTCTATAGATACAATACACCCAGCGTTAACCAGCCAGATCAATCCCCAAACGTGGAGCTTGAATTAAGAGCTACCAACTGATAATTCATTTTAGGAATATTTAATCATTGGTATTTTAAGAACCAGTGAATAAACACATACTTTTAATCGGCACATATAAATTAGTATTAGACTTGAATACCTGGAGAGTGTTTTGATAAACGTTGTGTAGTTTAATTGTGCCGTTATTTGGAAGGTTTCCGTAAGTGTTCTATCTCGTCAGTAACAGAATTGCCGACTTTGCTATTTAATTTGCTGCTTGACTCGTGACTTTTAAAAAATCTATATTTTATCTCACTGATATTTAATTGTTATTACGTTAATAAGGAATTATTCCATAACTACAGCTACTAATTAACAAATACAAGAGTTAACACTAACATGTTTAATTGGGAAAAGTTGTCACAGATATGCGACACTAGTTGAGTTCGTGTACACATGCTTGGTGTTATTGATTGTGACTTCTTGGATGATGGAAAGTATTTTTAAACAGAGCCGTTTCCTTGAGAAAACGGGCGGTAATAAACTACGAGCCGATACATTATTAACTGTCGAAATCATACAGTATATACAATAGTAGGTATAAAGGTCGAACTGGAAATGTAGCATTCAAGGACCACAGTCAACCAAACACACGCAGTATAAAAGTAGATAAGATATAAAAGTCGAACCGGAAATGTAGCACACAAGGACCACAGTCAGCCGAAAACACGCAGTATAAAAGTAGATAAGATATAAAATTCGAACGGAAATGTAGCATACAAGGACCACAGTCAGCCGAAAACACGCAGTATAAAAGTAGATAAAATATAAAAGTCGAATCGGAAATGTAGCATGCAAGGACCACAGTCAGCCGAAAACACGTAGTATAAAAGTAGATAAGATATAAAAGTCGAAAGTGGAAATGTAGTATAAAAGGACCACAGTCAGCCGAAAACACGCAGTATAAAAGTAGATAAGATATAAAAGTCGAAATTGGAAATGTAGCATAAAAGGACCACAGTCAGCCGAAAACACGTAGTATAAAAGTAGATAAGATATAAATGTCGAAATTAGAAATCTAGCATAAAAGGACCATGGTTAGCCGAAAAGACGTAGTAAAAACGTAGATAAGATATAAAAGTCGAAATTGGAAATGTAGCATAAAAGGACCACAGTCAACCAAAAACACGCGGTATAAAAGTAGATAAGATATAAAAGTCGAACTTGAAATGTAGCATACAAAGACCACAGTCAGCCGAAAACACGTAGTATAAAAGTAGATAAGATATAAAAGTCGAAATTGGAAATGTAGCATAAAAGGACCACAGTCAGCCGAAAACACGCAGTATAAAAGTAGATAAGATATAAAAGTCGAACCGGAAATGTAGCATACAAAGACCACAGTCAGCCGAAAACACGCAGTATAAAAGTAGATAAAATATAAAAGTCGAATCGGAAATGTAGCATGCAAGGACCACAGTCAGCCGAAAACACGTAGTATAAAAGTAGATAAGATATAAAAGTCGAAAGTGGAAATGTAGTATAAAAGGACCACAGTCAGCCGAAAACACGCAGTATAAAAGTAGATAAGATATAAAAGTCGAAATTGGAAATGTAGCATAAAAGGACCACAGTCAGCCGAAAACACGTAGTATAAAAGTAGATAAGATATAAATGTCGAAATTAGAAATCTAGCATAAAAGGACCATGGTTAGCCGAAAAGACGTAGTAAAAACGTAGATAAGATATAAAAGTCGAAATTGGAAATGTAGCATAAAAGGACCACAGTCAACCAAAAACACGCGGTATAAAAGTAGATAAGATATAAAAGTCGAACTTGAAATGTAGCATACAAAGACCACAGTCAGCCGAAAACACGTAGTATAAAAGTAGATAAGATATAAAAGTCGAAATTGGAAATGTAGCATAAAAGGACCACAGTCAGCCGAAAACACGCAGTATAAAAGTAGATAAGATATAAAAGTCGAACCGGAAATGTAGCATACAAAGACCACAGTCAGCCGAAAACACGCAGTATAAAAGTAGATAAGATATAAAAGTCAAACCGGAAATGTAGCACACAAGGACAACAGTTAGCCGAAAACACGCAGTATAAAAGTAGATAAGATATAAAAAGTCGAACCGGAAATGTAGCACACAAGGACAACAGTTAGCCGAAAACACGCAGTATAAAAGTAGATAAGATATAAAAGTCGAACCGGAAATGTAGGACACAAGGACCACAGTCAGCCGAAAACACGCAGTATAAAAGTAGATAAGATATAAAAGTCGAACCGGAAATGTAGCACACAAGGTCCACAGTCAGCCGAAAACACGGAGTATAAAAGTAGATAAGATATAAAAGTCGAACCGGAAATGTAGCAGACAAGGACCACAGTCAGCCGAAAACACGCAGTATAAAAGTAGATAAGATATAAAAGTCGAACCGGAAATGTAGCACACAAGGACCACAGTCAGCCGAAAACACGCAGTATAAAAGTAGATAAGATATAAAAGTCGAACCGGAAATGTAGCACACAATGACCACAGTCAGCCGAAAACACGCAGTATAAAAGTAGATAAGATATAAAAGTCGAACCGGAAATGTAGCAGACAAGGACCACAGTCAGCCGAAAACACGCAGTATAAAAGTAGATAAGATATAAAAGTCGAACAGGAAATGTAGCACACAAGGTCCACAGTCAGCCGAAAACCCGCAGTATAAAAGTAGATAAGATATAAAAGTCGAACCGGAAATGTAGCAGACAAGGACCACAGTCAGCCGAAAACACGCAGTATAAAAGTAGATAAGATATAAAAGTCGAAAGTGGAAATGTAGCACACAAGGACCACAGTCAGCCGAAAACACGCAGTATAAAAGTAGATAAGATATAAAAGTCGAACCGGAAATGTAGCACACAAGGTCCACAGTCAGCCGAAAACACGGAGTATAAAAGTAGATAAGATATAAAAGTCGAACCGGAAATGTAGCAGACAAGGACCACAGTCAGCCGAAAACACGCAGTATAAAAGTAGATAAGATATAAAAGTCGAACCGGAAATGTAGCACACAAGGACCACAGTCAGCCGAAAACACGCAGTATAAAAGTAGATAAGATATAAAAGTCGAACCGGAAATGTAGCACACAATGACCACAGTCAGCCGAAAACACGCAGTATAAAAGTAGATAAGATATAAAAGTCAAACCGGAAATCTAGCATAAAAGGACCACAGTCAGCCGAAAACACGCAGTATAAAAGTAGATAAAATATAAAAGTCGAACCGGAAATGTAGCATACATGGACTTGAGTCAGCCGAAAACATGCAGTATAAAAGTAGATAAGATATAAAAAGTCGAACCGGAAATGTAGCACACAAGGACCACAGTCAGCCGAAAACACGCAGTATAAAAGTAGATAAGATATAAAAGTCGAACCGGAAATGTAGCATACAAGGACCACAGTCAGCCGAAAACACGCAGTATAAAAGTAGATAAGATATAAAAGTCGAACATGAAATGTAGCACACAAGGTCCACAGTCAGCCGAAAACCCGCAGTATAAAAGTAGATAAGATATAAAAGTCGAACCGGAAATGTAGCAGACAAGGACCACAGTCAGCCGAAAACACGCAGTATAAAAGTAGATAAGATATAAAAGTCGAAAGTGGAAATGTAGCATACAAGGACCACAGTCAGCCGAAAACACGCAGTATAAAAGTAGATAAGATATAAAAGTCGAACCGGAAATGTAGCACACAAGGTCCACAGTCAGCCGAAAACACGCAGTATAAAAGTAGATAAGATATAAAAGTCGAACCGGAAATGTAGCACACAAGGACCACAGTCAGCCGAAAACACGCAGTATAAAAGTAGATAAGATATAAAAGTCGAACCGGAAATGTAGCACACAAGGACCACAGTCAGCCGAAAACAGGCAGTATAAAAGTAGATAAGATATAAAAGTCGAACCGGAAATGTAGCACACAAGGACCACAGTCAGCCGAAAACCCGCAGTATAAAAGTAGATAATATATAAAAGTCGAACCGGAAGTGTAGCAGACAAGGACCACAGTCAGCCGAAAACACGCAGTATAAAAGTAGATAAGATATAAAAGTCAAACCGGAAATGTAGCATAAAAGGACCACAGTCAGCCGAAAACACGCAGTATAAAAGTAGATAAAATATAAAAGTCGAACCGGAAATGTAGCATACATGGACTTGAGCCAGCCGAAAACATGCAGTATAAAAGTAGATAAGATATAAAAAGTCGAACCGGAAATGTAGCACACAAGGACCACATTCAGCCGAAAACACGCAGTATAAAAGTAGATAAGATATAAAAGTCGAACCGGAAATGTAGCACACAAGGACCACAGTCAGCCGAAAACACGCAGTATAAAAGTAGATAAGATATAAAAGTCGAACCGGAAATGTAGCACACAAGGTCCACAGTCAGCCGAAAACCCGCAGTATAAAAGTAGATAAGATATAAAAGTCGAACCGGAAACGTAGCAGACAAGGACCACAGTCAGCCGAAAACACGCAGTGTAAAAGTAGATAAGATATAAAAGTCGAACCGGAAATGTAGCACACAAGGTCCACAGTCAGCCGAAAACACGCAGTATAAAAGTAGATAAGATATAAAAGTCGAACCGGAAATGTAGCACACAAGGTCCACAGTCAGCCGAAAACACGGAGTATAAAAGTAGATAAGATATAAAAGTCGAACCGGAAATGTAGCAGACAAGGACCACAGTCAGCCGAAAACACGCAGTATAAAAGTAGATAAGATATAAAAGTCGAACCGGAAATGTAGCACACAAGGACCACAGTCAGCCGAAAACACGCAGTATAAAAGTAGATAAGATATAAAAGTCGAACCGGAAATGTAGCACACAATGACCACAGTCAGCCGAAAACACGCAGTATAAAAGTAGATAAGATATAAAAGTCAAACCGGAAATCTAGCATAAAAGGACCACAGTCAGCCGAAAACACGCAGTATAAAAGTAGATAAAATATAAAAGTCGAACCGGAAATGTAGCATACATGGACTTGAGTCAGCCGAAAACATGCAGTATAAAAGTAGATAAGATATAAAATGTCGAACCGGAAATGTAGCACACAAGGACCACAGTCAGCCGAAAACACGCAGTATAAAAGTAGATAAGATATAAAAGTCGAACCGGAAATGTAGCATACAAGGACCACAGTCAGCCGAAAACACGCAGTATAAAAGTAGATAAGATATAAAAGTCGAACATGAAATGTAGCACACAAGGTCCACAGTCAGCCGAAAACCCGCAGTATAAAAGTAGATAAGATATAAAAGTCGAACCGGAAATGTAGCAGACAAGGACCACAGTCAGCCGAAAACACGCAGTATAAAAGTAGATAAGATATAAAAGTCGAAAGTGGAAATGTAGCATACAAGGACCACAGTCAGCCGAAAACACGCAGTATAAAAGTAGATAAGATATAAAAGTCGAACCGGAAATGTAGCACACAAGGTCCACAGTCAGCCGAAAACACGCAGTATAAAAGTAGATAAGATATAAAAGTCGAACCGGAAATGTAGCACACAAGGACCACAGTCAGCCGAAAACACGCAGTATAAAAGTAGATAAGATATAAAAGTCGAACCGGAAATGTAGCACACAAGGACCACAGTCAGCCGAAAACAGGCAGTATAAAAGTAGATAAGATATAAAAGTCGAACCGGAAATGTAGCACACAAGGACCACAGTCAGCCGAAAACCCGCAGTATAAAAGTAGATAATATATAAAAGTCGAACCGGAAGTGTAGCAGACAAGGACCACAGTCAGCCGAAAACACGCAGTATAAAAGTAGATAAGATATAAAAGTCAAACCGGAAATGTAGCATAAAAGGACCACAGTCAGCCGAAAACACGCAGTATAAAAGTAGATAAAATATAAAAGTCGAACCGGAAATGTAGCATACATGGACTTGAGCCAGCCGAAAACATGCAGTATAAAAGTAGATAAGATATAAAAAGTCGAACCGGAAATGTAGCACACAAGGACCACATTCAGCCGAAAACACGCAGTATAAAAGTAGATAAGATATAAAAGTCGAACCGGAAATGTAGCACACAAGGACCACAGTCAGCCGAAAACACGCAGTATAAAAGTAGATAAGATATAAAAGTCGAACCGGAAATGTAGCACACAAGGTCCACAGTCAGCCGAAAACCCGCAGTATAAAAGTAGATAAGATATAAAAGTCGAACCGGAAACGTAGCAGACAAGGACCACAGTCAGCCGAAAACACGCAGTGTAAAAGTAGATAAGATATAAAAGTCGAACCGGAAATGTAGCACACAATGACTACAGTGAGCCGAAAACACGCAGTATAAAAGTAGATAAGATATAAAAGTCGAACCGGAAATGTAGCACACAAGGACCACAGTCAGCCGAAAACACGCAGTATAAAAGTAGATAAGATTTAAAAGTCGAACCGGAAATGTAGCACACAATGACCACAGTCAGCCGAAAACACGCAGTATAAAAGTAGATAAGATATAAAAGTCGAACCTGAAATGTAGCACACAAGGACCACAGTCAGCCGCAAACACGCAGTATAAAAGTAGATAAGATATAAAAGTCGAACCGGAAATGTAGCACACAATGACCACAGTCAGCCGAAAACACGCAGTATAAAAGTAGATAAGATATAAAAGTCGAACCGGAAATATAGCACACAAGGACCACAGTCAGCCGAAAACACGCAGTATAAAAGTAGATAAGATATAAAAGTCGAACCTGAAATGTAGCACACAAGGACCACAGTCAGCCGAAAACACGCAGTATAAAAGTAGATAAGATATAAAAGTCGAACCTGAAATGTAGCACACAAGGACCACAGTCAGCCGAAAACACGCAGTATAAAAGAAGATAATTAAGATATAAAAGTCGAACCGGAAATGTAGCAGACAAGGACCACAGTCTGCCGAAAACACGCAAAGAAACAAAAACATAATTACAAAGATGAATACAAGCCAAGATATGAAATCACAAACATAAATCGCTTGACACTATGGCTAATTATATAGGTTACCGTTTCATTATAGACGTGCAATCGGATAGGTTGGATGCGGCGTTGCACCAATACGTTTAGAAGCTGTTCGAATGTGATATGTTTTTTTGTTGTTATGAGTTTGTATACTGTTTAATTTAATTAGCATAGCATTCAATGCTATAGGTTCCTCAGTGCATGCTAAGTGTCAATGACATAGCACGCATGCATGCTAATTAATTGATGTCTGCTGAAGATGAAAGATTCTGCCATGCATATTAGGCTTTGCAGTCCTACATGCTAACTCATTAATATTCATAAGATGCGTGGCCCATAAAAAGATCCGAAAACATACACTGCTTCAGGTTTTAGATAGCATTTTGGATATCATTGGATTTTATTTATTTTTTAATAATCACCATTGTATTTGGAAGTATTATTGTGTAGTAGTTAAAAGCGTTGGAAACGTAGAAATAAAAGCCTGTACTTGTGCGTAAATTAGACTTGCAACTTTACGGACATAACTATGATATGAGGGAATATATTCATCTTTAAGTTAGTGTAAATTTTCATAAATGTTTTTATAAGAAAAGGTTTTGCTCTCAGAACGCGCTTTGTTTTTGAGTTTCAGTCTTTTATGGCGTATTTTCGTCACATTGCAGCTTTTAAACATACTTCCTTTGCATGTACGCCGAGTGCTCAAATTTTAAATACTATTTGGATACATTTATTACATTATGCGTATCACTTGTAACCGTTTATCTCTTATATCTCTGTATGGTGCACTTTAGAACCTGATGTAAACCACCAGTGGCATTGTTTTGTCACACCGTTCCACGACTGTAGCCATATTGTCAACATTTTTCATGAACGTGAAGTTGGAAGTAGCAGTAGCAGCAGTAGCAGTAGCAGCAGTAGCAGCAGTAGAAGCAGTAGCAGTAGTTACTGCCAGCAGTAGCAGCAGTAGTTACTGC